>JABEVY010000137.1:0-115830 GCA_013364935.1 Fusarium anthophilum
GATCAGGAATATATCTTATAAGAAATCAATTAAATATAATAATAAAGCTAGTTTAATAGTAATTATTTAACTAAAATAAAAGGTAATAAATAACAAAACTATTAACAGACTTATAGTTACTTTTAGAGCTTCCTTATAAAGTAATAAGTATATTCTTGAAGTAAATAAACTCAATATAGTTTAAAAGAGACTAAATTGACACTAAAGCTCAATGCTTCCTCGTTGTAAATATAACATTAAGCCGAGGCGCATCGAGTGTGAAATGGTCTCTGAGACCCTTTAAAAACGCCGATTTGCTGGTATCCCCACCCAAGAGACAGATGTCAAAGCGGTGTAAGATCATACACGTGGCATAACCAACCTCCATGAGACCCAATTGCTTACCCACGCATGCATAGCGTCCTGAAGGATGCGATTAGCCTTGGAAACTCAAGAAACAATGCTACAGAGGCTGTCACGACTTACCAACTGAGAATGGCGCAAATACCGAAACATCCCTTACCATGTCTGGTTTTGTGGTCCAGCGCTCTGGGATGAAGTTATCAGGCGCGGTGAAGTACCGTTCATCTATAAGCCAGGTTAACTCTAAACAGTAGATGGAACGGTAAATTGTTCCTTTGGAGTTGCATACCTCTATATAGTGTGTATGATGGAACAGTCACTATAGTATCTCCAGGAATGAAGATGTCACCGACTCGCAGTCCTTCTGCAGGTGTCATACGCTGCAATCCAGATGGCACTGGAGGAAAGAGTCGAAGTGTCTCATCAATACAAGCTTGAAGATATCTCAACTTGGAAAAGCTCGAGTGACTTGGTTCTGAAGAACTGGAAAACAAGTCGTCAATCTCCTCTTGAAGCCGAACGCATGCATTTTTGTTGGTAGCTAATAAGAAGAACAGGCAAGTAAGCGTTACAGAAGTGGTGTCACTGGATACAAGATTAGCCGACAGCCTCTGCCACGTAAAGGGCGTGCCCTCACCTTCCAGCAACGGCTATAAGCTGCATGTCAGCTTGTAGGTTTAACCAATCTTGCTCTTTGGGATATAGCTGGGATTCGTAATCCTCAAGAAGCCATGAGAAGATATTCGGAAGTTCTGGTTTGTTCTGTATCATCATATCAGCTTTTGCATGGAAGGCTAAATGCTATGTGACATACCTGTTCTTGATGCCGAACTTGAGTCTCAAGCCATTTCTGGAAGATAGCGTCTTCCCTACCAAGGAACGGCATCGCCCTGAACAAGGGAAACATCCAGATCAGTTGGCTGAAGGTCCCGGCCATCACCATA
Source organism: Fusarium anthophilum (assembly GCA_013364935.1). Lineage (NCBI taxonomy): Eukaryota > Fungi > Ascomycota > Sordariomycetes > Hypocreales > Nectriaceae > Fusarium > Fusarium anthophilum. Next base: position 1,287 of record JABEVY010000137.1, read on the forward strand.
TGCGACTCCACCAGGGCCATGAATGGATGCTTGACGCCGTCTGTTAACATGTTGAAGCTCTGACCAAAAGCCAGGTCACCCATGGTATCGAAGCTGTAAAACTTGAACCAGCTTGCAATGTCAATAGGGATGCCTTGGCTTTGTTCTAGTCGATCGAGTAGCTGGCTCGTGTATTTGACCACTCGGGGCTCGTAATCACGCAGAGCTATGTGAACCAGTTAGCCTTCGTAATCTTGATAGTGGCCCGTCGGAAATCACCCTTTGAGCTAAACGCCCTGTCCCAGACTCGTCGCCTACGAGAATGGTCGTTCTTATCTCGCGACATATGAAGAGAGATTGCTGGCTGTTCGATGTTGTACCAAGGTCCTTTACTGCAAGGCGAATTGTTGGAGTGTATTGCATGAAAGACCTTCGCATCGAGGATGGATAGTGCTGAGGGTCCTGCACAGCATTAGGTTAGCACCATTAGTATGAGCAGAGGATGTTGCCACTTGCCGACGCGTACAATATCACCATATCTTCTATGAAGGTCTTGAACCTCCCTGTAGAGCTGAAAGCTAGCAACGGAACGCTTGGTGAGATACAAGTTCGAGACTCTGGCCATGAAAGGCCCCGGAAACTTGTACAAGTGGTGAAAGAAGCTGATGCGGTAAATGAAAATGCTGCAAAAGATCCCTGAAACGAGAAACGAAACCATGTACATGGATGCTATGATGGACTCCAAGAAACTGTACGGTGACCCAGCCTCTGTAGCTCCAAGCCTCTTGAAGCTCAGTTCCAGGAGACCAAAGACTATGAGAAGTCCTTGTAGGATCTTGGTAGTGTGAAGATCCCATTCCCCGTTTCTGAATAATAGAATGTGGGCAAGTATTCCCGATGATGCCCCGGTTCCGATGGCCAGTAAGGTCGGGTACATTGTTGAAACGGTATTATGGATTCGAGGCAATATCGGAAGGATTTGGGGTAACACCGATGGTGAGGTTATAAGAGATTTGGTGCTATCCGGAATGCTCTGGTTCCGATCAATAAGAGCACCAACTAAACAGTCTGTTCCTATGGGCTCATTGGTAGTTCGAAAGCATGAACAGTTAGAGCTGCGCCTTTGCAGATATGGCAAACATGGAGAAGAGATAGCAGAAAAGATCATATTGGCCTCACTTCTAAAGCATTACTAATTAAAGTAGCCGATTTGCTACCCTCAGGAATAAGTCGGGAGCTAGTTTAATGCCATAGCATGGATTGGGCTAGATCTGCCTTCTGTAAGCGAGGAACGAACTGGTGAAACAAAGCAGCAGGGATGAAATCAAGATATGTGTAGGATTCTATCTGAAATAGCATGATATCAAGGAACTCCGGCATTTTAGCTTCGTCTTTCCAAGGTGACCTGCCTTAATCGTCGTTGATACTCTCGGTAGCCGCAGCGTCACTTCATGCTCTACAACCTGTCTATTTCATGGCTACGCCTCCATGCCAGAGAATATGATGTCCAGATATACGGGGTATAGATATCTATGGGGTGGACTGCCGCCTATAAGGTTAAGCTTTAGGCTGCGAACATAGGTGATAAATGACAGCACGATGTTTTCTTTCCCCGATATAAGCTTTTACCTAGAAGGTTTCACGAAGGGGTATAGATAGTGAATAAGAGAAAACAATACTCGAACTTAACCAACACACCTATTTGTCGGTCTCGGAGGAACGCGGCACCAATAACCTCCGGTCGCGTCTGTGACGACCTACTAATAGCGGCAGTTGACCACGGAACATCATTCCGATCGATATACCGGGACTGATAGGGTATTGCTATCAAGACCCCTGTCCATCTTTCTCTGATCGACCTCGTCAAATCTTAATTGCGAGTACCCCTGTTAGCCGGCTTATGAAGCCGTGACAAACTGTCCCTATTCGGTATTATGCATATGATAGCTTGCGGAAGTACTCCGTACTTATCATAGAACGCTGTTATGAGTAGATATGCGTATTACCTACCACATTTGGATAGGAACGAGACTATCGGCACGATCTTGTTGATGAGTCTTTTCACAAATGCGTGATTGACCAAACTGGATGCAGACTATTTAAACGCAAACGAAATCTGTTTTGCTTCTTTCATGGCCTGCTTATCTAGTCACCTCCTTGCATTTTCATATCAGTCTTTTTAGTCTCACAGCCATGCAATCCAATCAAAAGCTCTGCATTGCTATCTTTGGCCCTACCGCCTCCGGGAAGACCAAATTGGGGGTTGCCATTGCGAAGACCTTTCCGAGTGAGGTTATCTCCGTCGATAGTCTACAGTGCTACAAGGCGGGAAGCATTATCACCGCGAAGCCCACAGCTCAAGAGATAGCTGATGTTCCTCATCACCTGATTGATTATCTCGAGGCTGATGAGGAACCTGATGACTTTGTGGCCCTGGCTGCTGACAAGATGGACGAAATTACAAACCGAGGGAACCTCCCTATTCTTGTTGGCGGCTCCACATCTCTCGCAATACCTTTGCTGCATGAGGCGCTAAAGAGGCAGTATCGGTTTGTTTCTGCGACTCTGATCCCCCGCCAGTCCACATACTGGAAATTTATCCAAGTAAGAGCCAGCGAAATGCTCGAGAGGGGTCTCCTTGACGAACTCGAGACGCTGAGAGACCTGCAGCAGAGTTTGATGGATGACAGCGCATGCTTCCATAAGGGAGTATGGAAGGCCATCGGGTACCAAGAGTTCTATCCCTATCTCGAGGCAGACTCGCCACGCAACGCCCGGCAGTCATCGTTTCAGAGGGGTCTCGCACTGATGAACGCCAACACCTTGCAGTACGGCTTCCATCAACTCGAGTGGATTCGCTCCGTCCTGAACCCTTTCTTACACCAAGCCGGTGTAGTATGCATGAGCCTCCCTGTCACTAATAAGACTTCCTGGATGTCTGATGTCGAGATACCTGCTATCTCAATGCTCAACGAGCTTTGTTACAGTTTGCGAGCGATCAAAGTTTCCACTAACGGCACATTGAACTCTAACTCCAATTCTCGAGTCGTGGGTCTATTGTAGATCTCCCTTCTCTCCTACCTGCCGATCTTAGACTGACATACGCTAGCGGCGGATCTTCGCCGGGGAACGATCCGGGTCACATCGATGCAGCTAAAAAGCTTGCGTTTGCTCTCCACCAAAATAACTACAAACTCGTCTACGGTGGCGGAACAACTGGGATTATGGGCGCCATCGCCAGCACTCTGGTGCAACTCTCTGGACCAAGTGCCGTCCAAGGCATCATTCCGGTTGCACTCGCAAAGTACGAAGAAAGACTCACCAAGAAAAGGGCCGATGCTTCAAAGTTCGGGAGCAGGACTGTTGTGAAAGACATGCATACACGCAAGAGACTCATGATCGAGGCAGTCGTTGGCGGCGCGCCAGGGAGCGGCTTTGTAGCTCTCAGTGGCGGATACGGTACCCTGGAGGAACTCCTGGAGACAACGACTTGGTACCAGCTTGGTATTCATCGATGCGGCATCTGTGTGTTTGACGTATGCGGCTTCTACAAGGGTTTGATGGACTGGATTCGTCAAGCTGCACAGGCAGGGTTTGTTGGCAATGAGGATGCTACTATTCTGCGGGTTGCAACGACGGCTGAGGATGTCATTGACTGCTTGGGCAGTAATGATCACCGTTATTCGCGGATGGGGGAGCTGGAATGGGGTTAGTCGCTACCTGATTGGGACAGGTAAACGCTGTAGCATAGCGTTACATCGCATAGCAGCATTACGATATATCACTTTCACCAGTCAAACTACGCGTATTACACATCATTCTATGGCTTGATGTATTCGAGTGAAGCAAGCCAGCATATGACGAATAAACTTTACACCTTTCATATGACGAGGTGATCAAGGATCAACTGCCGCTTCCCATAGCCGCTCTTCATTTGTCAGAACGAGCCAATAACCCTTGCCTGCCGCTGACAAGCCGCCTTGAACGCTACTTACCTGCGAAGGGCCTCATAGTCGACGGTTCCATCCCCAAGGTGAACCCTGCTATATTCTGTTACTACCTTGATCGATCCGTTATAGCCGTAATGTTCACTGCAGATTATCATATGCTTTTGAGTTTATCAGACGCAGGGTCCGTGACCCAAAATTATTTTACATTTTACTGTCCATGGACCTGCTGCTTCTAATGGCCCAAGTTACATTAAATCACAGACAGATTGATCTTCAGGGCCATGGTCAAGATGCGAGAAGAAGGTATCGACTCAAATGAACCCTCACTCGAGGCGGAGAGTAGGTGGACGAAAAATCTTTGTCGGATATACAGCGACAGCCTTATTTATGATACAATATAGTAGCATAATAGTTCTAAGGGTTTCCGTTGTGCCGAAAGATTTGCCACAGTGCTCTTGATGACAACTTCCAAGGTTTCAAAGTTCAGAACAGATATGATATAAGGATAGTCGCAACTTATCTCTTATCTTCCATTTTTTACTCAGATTACGACAGAAGGCCAGATTGATTGATGGAGATATCTCTAAAGTGAATGAATTTACAACTTACTCTTACCCTGGCCTGTAACCTTGATCAAAGCCAATCCATTACTCAAAACGACCTTGCCACCGGCGACTTGTGTAACAAATCTCACCTCGGACCAACCGTCCTGATTGACCCCCATAACCCACGCATTCGTAACCAGCTTGTCGCCCGGCCTCACAGGACTAGCAAACCTGGCTTGATACTCTTTGATATTGGCAGGGTCTCCACCACCCAGCTCCTTCAAGAGCGAATGAGCCGTCGAGTTCCACGAATACAGTCCATGCATAATTGTCCCTCCGAAACCCATCTTCTTCCCAGGCTCAGGATCAGCATGCAGCGGGTTATAATCGCCATTCAACCTATACAGCAGCGCCAGCTCGGCGCTAGTCTGAACTTCGATCGTAGCATCGGGGGCCTTGTCTTTCGGTGGAGGGTAGTTTTCTGTTGCTGGACCCTTGGGGCCTCCCCAGTTACCCTGGCCGATGAAGAAGCCGCTGCTGGTGACTCGGGCGTGCACCTCGCCAGAGTCAACATCGACAAGGTCCATCTGCGTCTCGAGTACAGTGCCTGGGCGACCCTTGTCGTAGACACCGATGACCTTCTGACGGGTTTCGAAATTGCGGCCCTCGGAGGAGGTTGGGAGGGGCTTGAGAAATTGGATCTTCCGCTGGCCATCGACAACGCGCGTATAATCTAGTTTGGGAATACCGGGGATTTGAACAGCTTTGCTTTCCTTGTAGTAGTCCACGACTTCCTGGGAATCCTTCTTGAAGGCTGTGATGGGTTAATGATTGCAGGGAAGGGCTAGGGTAGCGGGACTTACGAAGGATGACGGGGTAAGTAGGGAAGACGGCGAATTTCGGATGAAACTCCTATATCTTGTCAGTAAGAGCTCAGTGTTTTCAGAGAGGATCGCGACGGACATAGAGGAAGTGTAGCTCATCGACGGTAGCGCCGATGGTGTTGGCGAAGAGGAGGACGTCGCGTTGCAGCCACGTGACCTTGACGGGCGGGTACTCAAAACCAACACCAGGACCTGACATGATGAGTGATTGAGAATGTGTGTGTGAGTATGTGAAGGGAGAAAGTAAAGAGGAGAGATGGGTTATATACCCCAGACTTCATTAGTGGCCAAGTGAAATCAGCCGAGGTTTGCGGGGTGTGGGGAAGGGGAGTTAAGCTCAATAACCCGGATTTGATTGGTGGGGGAGTAAAACAAACCGAGGCTTGCAGGGTAGAGGAGAGGACAGACATTCTAACTAATAAAAGCTAGTATAGAGTTTATGTCTGTTATTTCTGAATTATACTATAATATCTAAAGAAGTTTTCTTATTCCCTTATTTGTGTAGATTTTATTTACTATAATATCGAATTAGGTTAAGTGATTGAGACAGCGCTATCTGCAGCCTGACATTATGACCTGGGTAGTCGTGCCACGGGGTCCGTAGCTGACATTATCAGACCGCAATCTAATGCCGTCTTCCAATTCTTCTAAAGTGAAATAAAGAGGCAGGGATGCACAACTATTGATAAGCAGATTAGCATAACGTTGTGTCTTCACGGCTGACATATGTGGTGGTACGACAATTAGTCATGCATGTCTTATCACATCACGTAATCCTCAACTTGCAGCTGTACTTATAGGCAGGCCAAGGAACTCACTGCTTATCATTGATTCATTAAATACACCATGACTACTACGAAAGCTCTTGTTAATATTCGCCCAGGCCACGCCGAGGTTCAGGACATTCCTGTGCCAGCTCTTGAGCCTGGCTACATTAGAGTCAAACCCACCGCATGGGCTATCAACCCGGATGATGCTTACCACCTTGGCCTAGAAGGTGATGAGAGTTGCGCTGGTGCTGTCGTTGGGACAGACTATGCCGGTGTTGTGGAAGTTGGGCCTGGAGTTGAGAGGGACTTCAAAGTTGGGGATCGCATCGCTGGCGGTGTCGTCGGGCAGTATGTAAATTTGAGACGTTGGTGTATGGCTAGTACTGAGATATCATGAGGAATATTCTGCGGAAGCATGATGGTGCTTTTGCGCACTTGATTCACGTCAAGGGAGATATTCAGATGAAGATCCCCGATAACATGAGCGACGAAAACGCTGCGACTCAGGGAGTTGCGCTCGTCACGATGGTACCACGATTCCTTCCGTTGTTGGTTCATACTAATGAGGATTTTGACAGGGAGTTGGATTATACCAGCATCTTCATCTTCCCCTCCCAACTGAACCAGCAAAGGAGCCCTTTCCTGTCTTTATCTACGGTGGCAGTACAGCCATGGGGATCTCGGCAATCCAATTTGCAAAACTTGCTGGTGCCACAGTTATTACTACTTCGTCACCGGGCAACGCAGATTATGTCAGGTCTTTGGGCGCCGATCATGTCCTCGACTACAAGTCCAAGACTCTCGTCGACGACATCCTCAGACTATCAGGCGGTCCCCTTCTCCACGTCTTCGACACCCATCCCAATCCCGCCAGCCTTACAACCTCCGCAGCAATCCTCCAGAAGTCTCCTTCTGCGATCTACATCTCCCTCAACCCCGGCCCCGAACACGAAGTCAAACGCCTCAACCACCACGTCACCGCCGAATCTATCCTCGCATACTCAGCCACTGGTAATCCGTGGATGTACGAGAATGAGTGTTACGAGGCTGTACCAGCAGATTTTGCATTCCAGAAGAAGTTTGTCAAGGTGGCTGAAAGATTGCTCGAAGAGGGATTAGTGAAACCGCCGCGTGTTTTCCTGAATAGAGGGGGGAGTGGTTTAGAGGGCGTTTTGAAGGGACTGGCTGATATGAGAGAGGGGAAAATAAGTGGCGGGAAGCTTGTGTATACGCGAGAATGAGAATTGGTAATCTATGAGTTTTGGGTGTTGATCTCTGATAATAGTGTAGCATTGGTGTAAAGTGGATTAACGGATCAGATAGTGAACATCAATATTAATCGTGCCTAGTATATCGGCTAAAAAGCCAGCCCTCTCGTTAGGCTCGTTACGCTTTCCAAGTGATGACAATTATAACTACTTTGCACTCATTCTTGAAGTTTCTGGGGAACTAATTCGACAGTATATCCGTCCTAGGAGTTATTATTAGTGTTTTCTTATGAAATATACAGCAGTGGTACGTTGATAAGAATTGATACCTACCGGGTCTTTCACGAACGCAATCTGTCCAAATACATGCTGGTAAGCAGGATGAAGATCACCCAGTCCAATTTTCTTTTCAGTTTCCCATTGGCTTAAGGGAACGTCTTCTCGACTGGCAGCACCTAAATCTTTAATCACCTTAACACCGTGATTCCTCAAGCGTTCAACGGCGCGGGGGACATCAGGTACAGAGAATCCGATATGTCCGAGGCCCAGATGCGGTGGTTGGTTTCCAGTAATGTAGTAGCCCTCAGGCTCATTTTCTGACCCGTGTACATGGTACAACTCAATAAGTCCTGGGGTGTAGGCTAACTGAGCTAGAGTATCACGACCAAATTTGCCTAGATCTGCCCGATGCTCGTCCGTTTGAGGGTAACCAAGATAGTAAATCGTAAAGGGGCCGGTGTCCATAGTAAAAACCGTTCGCATTCCCATCAGGTCGATATAGAAGTGTAGAGATTGCACAGGATCTCGGATGCGTAGCATGACGTGGAACAATTTGTAACCAAGTGTAGGGTCGTCTGACGTCAAGGGCGGATCGGTACCTAGACCGTTGGGCATAAATTCCCCAACTGGCATCTCTGTAGATAAACGTGAGGGTAACTGAGACATAGACTGAGATGCAATGAATTTAACAATTTGGTTAGTTGTCAGAAAGCTGATGTATTAATCCTAAAGAGTATTTATATAGAAGGCTAAAGTTTAATACATGTACGCTGCCGCGGTGGGCTGCCGCGGTGGACTGCCGCTGCAGGTTCATTATTTTACAAGCTATTATTGGTGAAACGCCAGATATGTCGGAATTCAGAAGTCGGGAAGTTACTTGAAAATTTATTACATATCCTCAAGGTTCTATCTCAATAGAGCTATTACAGTTACCAGTGATACAGGTAATTGACACATCAGAGACAGAAACGGATCGTCGTGGCGTTGGGGCTATGACTAAGTTAGGCGTGGCTTCAGGGTTCCCCCAGATCTGCGCAAGGGCTGTGATCGGCGATTGAACTTTTATGGCCTTTGACTTACCGAGGATAGTTTGGGGTATTACGTATGTTGACATCAAGGTTAGCCTCATATTGAAATTTTGGCGGAATTGCTAAGATTTAAGAGGGAGTTTAGTGAGTGATAAACCGCAGATACAAAAGCTCGATGTGGATCATATCAACACTGGCGAGAAGAGGGAATTTTTATATCATCTGTTTCAAAATCACTTAATTTGTAATTACGGCGTCTATCCCTTTATGCAGCAGGTTGATTTACATCATGGCTCAATAGCAAGGCCAGGTGATCATGGATATAGCGCTAAATTATTATAACCAGGATCAATTAGCCCCGCTTGTAAGGCAGAGTCTTAATATCGTCAGCCAGGCTGACTGCGTTTTACTCACCGTAATCATCAAAATGGCCTCACAAGAAGAAATCGCAGGCAAATGGCTTGTCAGCCTCTGCAGTCGAAAACCTTCTGCGGAAAGAGATCAACTTCTCACCAATCTCGAAAAGATAAAATTCGACGAATTCTTCACTCTGCACGGAAGATCACCCGTTTTCAAGACATACCATGTCGAAGCCGTGCGTCGGTGTCTAGCTAAAGAGCTGAGGGTGGACTATCCAATGGCTCGTGCGCTACTGGACAAGGACGAGATGGGAGACTTGTTCGTCGGGGAGAGGGATTTGTTGCAGGTTGCAATGAAGAGGGCAAAGATTGAACCGGGTTACTTGGGTGAAGACCCGAAGAAGTCGAACCCTGAGCTCTTGGAGATGGTCAAGTTGCTCATGGCTCATGGAGCGCCGGTGAATTGCGTTGATGATGAGGGGTACTCACCGCTTGTTTATACCTGTATGCTGGGATATCAGGAGCTCTTCCGCTTCCTGATCGAGGCTGGAGCGGATATTTCGACTCTCCAGCAACGCAGGTCTCCAGAGAAACTTGCCAAGATACGAAAGGCCGCTAAAGATGGAAAGACTGTGGAAGATGAGCCCAAGGAACAGTCCAACCTTCTTCAGATTACCCTCGACGCTTTGATCTCTCCGCAGGAGATCGTCGACATGACGTGGGTTGGTTGGCCACCTGGTGTGAATTTTGACATACCCTTATGGGATCTTGATATCGGAGCTACCTGGGGCGGGATGATTATGTATCTCCTCGAAGAGGGACTTTCATGTCCCAAAGACGATCCGGGATTAGTCATGATGCTTCACATTGCCTGTCACAAGGGAGCGCTGGATGTTGTAAAGAAGCTGCTGACGTGTGGTGCCGCTGCTGATGTCGCTGGCCCAAGAATGGTAGATGGTGGGCAAGGCGAAGGGTCGACCTTTGGAACGGCGATGCATGCCGCAGCCGCGGGCCGGAACATCGACATCGCGTTGGCTCTCATAAAACATGGCGAAAGTGCGAGTTGTCGTCGGCACTGTATTTTCAACCGCGGAGGTAGCAACAAGGATATGACGCCCATCGAAGTCGCGATAGCAGCAGACCCTTATGGAAGCGATGAAAACCTTGTCGACTATCTGGAAGCGTTCATGGCACGAGCCAGCGATCTTCCAGAGTCGGACTACCAAGCTGTACTGAAACATTGCGCGCAGAACAATAAGCTTGATGCAGCCACAAGGCTTCTTGACAGAGGCATACGACTAGATGAAGTACCAACCTGGGTTTCAAGTGTTGATATGGCAAAGCTGCTAGTTTCTCACAGTATCAAGCTTGATCCAGCGGCCTTGCAGGAGAGAGCGCTGAAGAGAGGAGGATTGAATCTTTTGCGATGGTGTGTTGGTGAGTACGGTGCTAAACTACCCGATGATCCCAAGTCTTGGGGAGAGATGGTGACTTGGCTTCTCTCATCTGGTAATATGTACCTTGTGCAGACGAGATATCTCATTACCGAGTATCCGGGTCCGCATATCGATATGGTTCTTACTTCAAGACGACTGCTTCATCGTGAGAATCTCAAAGCAAAGAAGACAAGTTGGCTTCATGCCGCTATCATCAAACATAACCTGCCGGTTGTCAAGATGTTGTTGGAAGCGGGGGCTGATGTTACGTGTCCTGGTTTACATGCTGATGCAACTACTTTGATACGGAAAGGGGGTCGAGGGTCGGTCCGTGGTGTTGAGAAGTGGCTGGAGATAGTTGGAATGCTGGAGAAGAAGATTTCTGGTGATGAGGGGTGGACTATGCCTTCTTATTCTGAGGTGAGGAAGCGTGTTGCGCCGGCTGTCGCGGTTGAGAGACGAGCTTGGGATGAGAAAGTCGAGAGTATGGTCAAAAGCAGACAGGAGGTTCCTCACACAACTCCGCAGGAAGTAAACGACTCTGTGCCATCTTCTCCTTTGGTGGTAACCTCTTCAGCAGAGGTGTATCAGCCTCTGAGCAGCAGTAGCTCCTTTCGACTTCTAGAACTACTCCCATCGAGTAACCGGACAGACCCTCTTGTCGGACGCCTGGTGGACAGCGATATCACGTTCCAGCCCGACTACGAAGCTCTCTCCTACGTCTGGGGAGACATGGCACCAGTCAAATACATCAACCTCGGCGACCAAGATATCTCAATCACACCAAACCTCCACTCAGCACTCATCCACCTTCGCTCCCCCGACACCGTCCGAACACTCTGGGTCGACGCCCTATGCATCAATCAATCCGTCCACGGCGAACGAAACCAACAAGTCCGCATCATGGGCGACATCTACAAGTCAGCGCGTCAAGTCGTAGTATGGCTCGGCGACGCAGCAGATGATTCCCATCTTGTATTCCAACATCTCAACGACGAGACTATCCCCGACTCATTCCACAGTGGCTCGCCTCCACCAGAAGATAAGCGCCGTGCTTGGAGTGCGCTTGTCAAAAGACCTTGGTTCTTCCGCACCTGGGTGATTCAAGAAATAGCCCTTGCGAAAAGAGCGGTCATGATGTGTGGAGAGAAGGAGACGCTTTGGAGGAACGTGGAGATCAGTTATAAACTTGACTTTTCAGGTGGTGCGAAGGGACTGTCGACTACGCGTAGTGGTCGAGGTGATCATCCGATCCAGGGGTTCGATCCAGATAGCCATGTTTGGAGTCTGAGGATGCTTGGGGTTGGGAGTGATCCGATGAGTATTTTGAGGTATAGTCGTGTTTGTCAGACTACTGAGATTCGGGACAAGATCTATGGTATCTTGGGTTTGTTTGAACCCGGATTCATACCCGTTGACTATGATCAGCCGGTGGAAGATATCTTTCGTCAGTTCACAGAGGCTGTGATCAAACTCACCAAAGATCTCAGTATCCTGGAAAATATCAGTGCAAAGCGCAGCTATCCAAGCCTGCCATCTTGGGTCCCCGATTTCACGGATATTTCGAGCAACGGTCTCAATGAGGGTAATTGGTACGCACCGTATCGCAAAGACGCCGAGGAGAATTACGACGTTCGGTGTGCAGATGGAACACAGCTCAGCTTTCCCAGGGAACTCCTCGGGAGGGAGTATCTTCCAGGCTTGGCCTTCTCGAAATATGGAACTTTGATGATCAGAGGAAAGATGGTTGATAAGATTCGGGAGGTTGGGCCGGAACTTGAGGATGGTGTTGGTCATGCACCGGGAACTAAGGACTTTGAAAGGGTGATGAAGGAGTGGGAAAGTCTTGCTGCGAAACTGATACCTGAGTGGAAGTCAGATGAATCGTCGGTCAGCAAAGCCTTTGCGACGACACTTACAGCAACTCGTGGCTCTGCGCTATTCAGAATTGGTTTTGGCTTCACAAAATGGTATCGACACTGCGGCACCGGTATTCTGGAATCAGCGGATCCATCAATGTCTCTTCGCGACCGCGAGTTCTACCTCTGGTGGGTAAGCGTCGGGAAGGATTCAGAAGAGAAGGACCCCGACACAAGCTCGGAAGAGAAGTCAAACGAGGAACCTGAAGTTATTGGGTATGATCTTAGAGAGTTTTCTGAAAAGTTCACTTTTGCGAGCTATGGTCGATGTCTTTTCACGAGTGAGAAGGGGTCTTTGGGACTGGCGAGTCCGAGAGCGAAGGTAGGAGATAGGGTTGTTTATTTTCCTGGTTCGACTGAGCCGTTTTTGTTGAGGGAGAGGGAGGCAGGAGGTTGGATGTTGGTCGGTGATTGTTATTTGTATGGGCTTGACTTGGATATGTTGTTCCATGATGCGGAGCATCTGGTAGAGAATTTCGAGATTTACTAAGTAATTTTCTTAGCTTGGAAAGTCAGTTTGAAGAAGTAAATATCTTTTGGGACAGGGAGATCTCAACTTGAGTCACTGTCGTGTTCTCGCCGCGTCGTGACTTGTTGTTCATGTTTGATGGCCCGAACAGCTACAAAGTCTATGTGTCCGAATTAAACAACCAGTATTTCCTCCATCTTGTTTTTAGTTGTTCAAAGCCAATCATGGTACTCAGGGCTCTCTTCTCTAGTCCAATAGCGGACTAGTACTTGGCGTTGTGTCCGCCAATAGCTCAGTAACTGGCCCTGAGCCCAACGGAGTTTGTATCCCGGTCATGGGGCTAGTGTGTCACTGGCAAAGGATTTGATCTATGCCAGTGCCAGTAGTTTTCAAATCCACTGCAAGAATCAGAAGGCTTGCCTATACCATCTCTCAGCTTCTGACCTCCCGAAAACTTTTCTTTCCTCACAACACTCATCCCAGAAAGTTCTGACAAGAAGGTCTCGATGGTTGAGACTTTCTTGCGACACTTATTGTATTGTTGACACAGGACTCTACATCATCAAACACCCTACCGTCCCTTGCCGGTCCTTTTCAACGACCTCGTCAACTCATAGTCGTTCTCTCCCAACTCATCCTTCTCACTCTCCCAACGGCGACATCCTAAGACTCGTGGCAGAACCTTGATATCTACAGTGAGCAGCCAGTCTTTACTTATTTCAATTCCAAATCATACCGGACTAACCTTAAGAACATCAGTTGACTCACATATCTCAATTCCCTTGCATCACGTTGCGTATTCTTTTGACATAGCCCACCATCAGATATCCGGAAGAAACAACACAGAGATTGTCGATCCTAACGGCATATCGGTTAGCAAGATGGCAGGCCCTGAATTCATGGATCTCCCTGCGGAGATTCAGATCAAAATTATTCAGTTTGCGATCCCTCCAATGGTCTTACCAGAACACCTCACCACGAGCGGAAGGATGGTGAGCACCAACGAGCACGAAGCAATCCGCGCTCATGGCGACATGCCACAAATTCCGAAGCATCCTTCTCAAGACTCGAGCCCTTACCGTTCGTAGCTCCACCACCGGTCAAAGATTTACCTTTGACGTTGAACGTGAGGCGCTTTTGGTTAGAGGCGCGAACATTCCGGCCCTTCTCGAAGACGATGATGTTCCATACCTTCATGCCGTTCGTCGGCTCATAAGCCTTCGCCAATGTTCAATCGGATGGGAATCACTCTATCCAATGGATAGAGAAGTTCTGCTTCTGAGGATGCCATGGGCCATCAATGCCACGGAAGAAGATCGGGTTTATACTTCTTTTGAGGAGGGGCTGCCTTTTCAAACCAGCTTTCCCGTCGCTCAGAAGCTATGCTCTCTCCGGGAGATGGACCTTGTGATTCAGCATGCTCCAGGCTGGCACATCTCCTCTCTCCAACAATTTGGCCCCCGGCCGGAACATCGACGCACTGAGCCAGTATTGGGAGACCTCAAACATCCTGTTCACCACACAGGACTCCGTTGGACTAATCCTCGATTGGAGGATTACCGTTGGACTAATCTACGATTGGAGGATTACCGTTGGACTAATCTACGATTGGAGGATTAGATCCCCATGATTGGCCTCCATGGGTATAGTAAGACTCGCCGCGACCGACGAAACCGGCGGAGCCAGGAGTATTCCCAAGGTGGTCAATGGGCTGGCTTACGTGTTTACCTGGAGACTGAAGAAGTTGAATTCCGACCACTCACTTGGGATGAAGTCGAACCGATTGTTCACCGGCAGAAGCAGCCGGAGACTGGGCGAAAGCTCCCAGACCACCAGGACCCGGAGTTTGTGTCGCGGGTTTAGATTATTCGGGACCAGACGAAGGATCTTCCTGGTGGCTCTTACGGATGGATGAAGGTCAAAGAGTACGACGCGTTGACCGATGAGCCTTGGGTCAAACAACTCGCAACCACCTGGAAGATGGTTTGCACGACGCTGAATGAAACTGGGACCAGACCACACCATTATGCTATCGGTCCGCATTGATTGACCAATATGTCTCTGGATATGGCTATAAGTCTTACATCATTTCGATTGTCGGAACTAGAGAAAAGGCGCAGCGTGGCTTGGACTGCGCAGATGAGAACTGTGAGAGTTGGTGGAAAGTAGCTGCGGGCATTGAGACAACTTATGGCCAACGAGGAACTTTTGCCTTTTAGCACTGTCCGGATCCGGATTACCTTTGGAGGTGGCTCGCGAGATATGGTGAGTAGGAACCATACTGGATAAAGAAGATTGGTCTGAAGTGTTAGTTGTATGGAATCAGAGAATGGCAAGACTTGAGATAGAAAGAAGACGCGAGCAAAGAAGAAAGATAGGCATTTACTCAGACGATAGTATTGATAGTAATGCCTAACCTCATGTCAACTCCTGTGAAGATATTGTTGTGGAGACACTCAAATCTTGGCCTGTCGATGAATACCTACAGCCTTTAAGCATAGTTGGAGATACATGTCATTGCCTAGTAACTTTTATTCTCTGGAAGGAGTCGCGATCAGAGAAGTAGCCCAGCACATACAGCGTCTTAATGATGTAGTGCACAACAGGTCACCACTTCATATCAGGATATGGAGCGAGGTTAAGACAGTACAGGAGAGGCTGGCGAGAGAATTAGGACCTAAAAGATGTTGAGATTCCGAGGAGGGCGTAGTTGAAAGAGCACATTATCGCATGTCACCGGGCATCCACGTAGGTCATGATAATTGAAAACTTGTACTCATGGCAATTACATAGTAACCAGGGAGAGTTGATTATGAGAGAATGAGTATGTAAACAAACAGCCATTACCAGAATGCAATAAACTTGGTCTCAATACTCTCTCTCACTTCTTCCTTCTCAGTTCCCGGCAGATGAAACGAACAGTGGTGAACCCCTCCCGCTATGTCACTCCCGTCCTTCTCACTTTCAGTATCCATTATCTTCATAAGCAGAACCTCATCTGGAGTCTGGTCACTGATCCAGTACCACTTGTGCTTAGGATTAGCTTTGGTCAATAGTACATCCGACTCAAATGTCCCATGCACCCCCGGCGGGTTTCGCCAGAAGCTCACGCCGTCTTCCTCATCAGCTGTCCAGTAGTCAACATAGGCCATTGGATCCCGCTTGACAGGCTTCAGTGGACGCCAAGTAGTATACAGGGCCCAACGTCTGCCTTGGTAGTTCTTTGATCTACCACCAGGCAGCTCAGCAGCTTCATCGCCGGCCTTGATGATATCGGAGGCCTCGTCGATGAGCTCTTGGCTCCAGTTTCGAAGAGTGTTCCACGCGCCGGACGGACCCCAGTCCTTATGAGGCTTTCGCACTGGGCCTTCCTCTTCGCCTTTTTGGAAGCCTTTGGCCCTTGTTGTAGGGAGCTCATGCTGGGCTTGAACAGCTGGGCCAGTCTTCTCCGCATGGGGACCTCCGCTTGAATTTGAAGGCATTGGGTAGGGAGGGGCGAGCTCTGGCTCCTTGAACGGAACATTCCGTGACGAAGCAAGCAGGATCATGACTTTCTTTGCCCCAGTGATAGACTTTGCCAGTTCAATTATCTCAGGATCATACACTCCGCTGCGAACGACTGGGTCTGTCCACGACGAGTGATCATACGGCGGTGAACTGACGGCTGATACATGCTTGACCACCTGGAAGCCATTGCCATCTAGGGTAAAAGACGAGACTGCAGGACGGATATCCGTGACCGCTACGACCTGCTGAGTGCAGTCTTCGAGCGTAGTGACACCAGCGATTGGGGAGGTTGGAAGAGCCGGCCCGCTATGGTAGGCTACGGTAGCAGTCACATTCTTGCCAACTGGCGATTGAAGAGAATTGTGCTGATGAGGCATCGTGATAAGAGTGATGGCGTTGATAGGCTGATTTGATTTGATTGACAGATGATGGTGTAAGAAGACGACGTACATCAGTAGTATTTTAGATCCGTGTGGAAGGCTAGTAAAGCTCTCTAAATGCATCCTTATACCTAAGCTACCTAATACGACGTTCGTATCATGACTTTGATCAGCCGACAACATACTCTCCCGGATGATGTCTTCCGCTTACTCAGCACGGAACTTTGTGACGCGTCGCTTGCATTTGCGATTTGGTATCTCAAAATGTGACGATATATTCTGCCGGCAGACTCAAAAACTTGACGTGTACCTTATGTGGTTGTAAAGGTGTTTGGTTGAAAGGTAGCCGTGGGGGTTACAATTGCGACCCCGGTGTGTACCCATGGCATATGCATGTAACCTTCAGATTGCAACGCAACACCTCCTCTTTTCAAGCTTCCATTCGAAAGCGGGCCGGCCCAGATCGCCGGAGTTATTTTTATTGCCAAGCTCGCGCGTCGTCAATATTGGGAATACCTGGAGTGGCAGTTGAATATGCTTTGTTTACCTGGGCACATGAGCAATGCCACGTATGCTGAACCATGAAGCTATTATCCGGAAATGGCTGGGGATGCATGAGTCTAGGTTTATCCGAGGTTGTGAGGGTGTGTTGCTTGACTTTCTTCGGCTTCTTGTATTCTTGGTGAGAGCAACGATTCGGGGTCAACGGGATGCCCTGACTTACACTGTCTCAACATTTCCCTCCGCTCTTCTGCCCTATAGAGACTCCAACCAGAGAATATCTAAGAGCTTTTCAGTAATAAGGACTAGCGGTAGATCTCATATAAATATTGATACAGTGAAGAACTATAGGTAACATAATGATGGGACGTGAGTTGGCAATTTTGGTCTTAAGCATTTAGTCCAGTGTCACAGTAGAAAATCATACCGGTATAGGATTGCGTTTGATTGAAATCAACAGAAATAGAAAACTAGCTTTTTCCTGCTTATCATACTGCCAATTATTCGTCCCTCAGTGACCGCTTCCTGACGCACAGCCTCGCCCTCGGATCAGGTATCATATCACTATCAATCGTGATATTCCGCGGTCTTTCCTTTCCATCTGGTAACTTGAACTCAAACTGTAAGAGAAGTATCGCCAAAGTCAGCTTCATCTCATTCGATGCATAAAACCGCCCCGGGCAAGCATATTTGCCGTACCCAAACGCCATGTTGCTAGAATCAGTCATAGAGAAGAGATATTTCTGCGCATAGTTTGAGTCTGAGCGGATCTTTGAGTATCTAAAGCCATCAAACTTAGTCGGTGGAGTTTGGCCTGGAACGTGAGCTGAGTCCTGAAGCATCGCGTGCGAGGGAACGGCAATGCGAGTCCCTGATGGGAGATTTGTGCCGTCTGAGAGTGTCATGGGTTGGCGGAAGATGCGATTGAATGTTACTATAGGGTTGAGTCAGGAACTGAGAGGACGTAAGGTGGAGCAAGACTTACAGAGAAACACGGGGTTGAAGCGCTGCGACTCTTTGAGAAAACTGTCGAGTTTGTGAAGCCGATTCAACGCGGTCTTGTCCCACCCACTAGCACCAACGACGCCTTTGACCTCCTCTCTAAGAGGCTCGATATACTCAGGGCGAGCACACAAGTCATACATAGCATGCGTCATCGTCATTGCCGTAGTGTGAATGGAGGCAAGACTCAGAATAAGCATCCGCTGAGCAATGTTGTCAATCTGTTTCTCCTCCCCAGTTGCAGCTTCTCTCATCCATGACAGTATGTCTTCGTTCTGATCACTTTGGTGGGAGCGAATGATGTCACCTATAACTCTACGACCTGACGAGACGTTGCGAAGTAGTGTCCTGTAAGAGGGTAGCAAGGGAGCTACGAACGGTCTCAGGATATGGGGTACAACGCGGAGGATAAAGCCCGTGATGAAAAGGCTCTCACTATACTCTGCTGTGGTCGTCAGCCATTCTTGGTTGCGACAGTGCTCTGGGCCGAGAAAGACTCTAGCTGAGATGCGTGATATGAGCCTAACCATGATGGAAGAGATGTCGACTTCAACCCATTCCTCATCTAATAATCATCAGAACTAATAGATCTTATTTGAAATGTTGAGAGAGTGTCTCACCTTTCATATCAGGCATCTCTTTGGTCAATGCATAGTCAAGTTCCTCCTTCATCACCTTTGTCAAAGCCACGAGTTTCGGCGTCAACCGCTGCTGAATCACACGATTCTGCAAATCGCTCTGCAGAAAGACCATACCCCGTGTATAGTGTCCCGCAAAGTCATTGATGAACGGCTCTACAGAGCGAGTCTTGTCTTGAGACAGCTTTCGCACTTCATCAATGTAATTTGGCGGAATGATGACGATGTCAGTACCAAGCTTTCGCACCTGAAAGATGGAATCTTTGAACTAAACAATGGCTTAGATACGGCAAAGCTGCTGTAGGAGGGAATGCTTACTTTGTTGTAACCTTGGCTAATGATGGATCCCCCTTCCCAGACAAAGCGTAGACGGAGAAGCCAGGTGGGCTCAAAGACGCTTCTGTATCCTACAAAGGGCACTTTGACTGTAGAAGAAGAAGTTAAGACGTAAATGACAGAAGAGCATATCCAAGCGCCAAAGGCCACGTAGATCAACCAGTGAATGTCCATCAAGGGTATTTCATCAAGACCCGAGACGAGCTGCTGGAGCAATGTTTCATGGCTGGTATTGTTCATGGTGTTGGAATTATTCGCTGAATTCTGTTGAGGGTAGATGAGATGTAATAGAGACCTGCGAAGGTAGTTGACTGGAGTGATCGAGGAAGATTGTGGGCTATGAGTTTGCTATGCGTTTAGCTCACTGACACTCGAACAAGTCTTGTGTATCCCCTTCTGTTCATCACGGATAACCTTACCCAGGGTCATCTGGTTTGCGCATGAAACAATTGGATGGCAAAGGTCTACGCGCAAGCAGCCATGAACTGCAATTACCGACGACCATTTCACCGATGTGCATCGGTATCAATATCCCCATTCAACAAGACTTGCATTTCAGACCTCGTGAAGCATCTAAACCTTCCCAACTTCTCACGCGTCTCGTATTTCTCCACAGTCCCCCAAAAGTTCCCCAGAATGCTACACCCCCCTTCTCAAGCGGAAGAATGTTCCTTCATGTTTGCACACCCTCGCCTTCAAGGTTTCACTGAACTGAGACATTAGCCGCCTGTCGTTCATGAGCCTATAATTGGAAACTCCCTGGGGAGTTATCTCAGGAAGGTGTATGCATGAGTGTCATGGTGGCTGCATCTGCCTTCTACGCGAGGTCTAACCCTCTAGCGCTGACCCCTGGTAACACCAAGACACAGAGTTTGACAGGGGATAGATTGTGGAATTACTGATTGAGATAAGTGGAATATCTTGTCCATTTTCAGAGTTTGGTTCCGGCATGTGATATGTTGGTTTATGCTCTGTTTTGGAGAACATGATTACAAAACGAAAGGGTCCAGGTCACCTTCTTCTGGTGTCATTGATGTGCAACTGACAGTAGTCCTCCAGATATCAGCAATTTTCTTCTACTGTTGAGCATACACTTATCACCATTTTGACATACTTTGAATTGGACTTGCTGACACGAAATGACGAACAATTCTACTTCTTCTCGCTACTATGAGTCCTACAAGGGCCACTCTCATACCGTCTTGACATTAATGAGCGAGAACACTCTCGCGTCATCATGTCTCGTCTTGGCAACCTGCGCCATTCTGTTCTGCTTCCAATGGCTTAAGCCCCAGCCGTTGATCATGGTGAACGGCAGAAAGCTTGGCGAACTCTCCAACGTCCGCGCTAAAAAGGACTTCACTTTTGGGGCTAGGCAGCTCCTAGAGAAGGGCCTTGAGATGAGCCCAGACAAGCCGTTCCGTATCATGGGCGATGTTGGCGAGCTGCACATCCTGCCGCCAAAGTATGCCTACGAGGTTCGCAATAATGAGAAGCTTAGCTTCACCATGGCGGCATTCAAGGTGAGGAGTTCGTGATCCTTGAATATGGAATCAAGCTGACTGGTGGGAATAGTGGTTTTACGCTCACCTTCCGGGCTTTGAGGGTTTCAGAGAGGGGACCAACGAGAGCCACATCATGAAGCTTGTTGCGAGACATCAATTGACCCATCAGTTGACTCTAGTAACGGGAGCGGTCTCTGAAGAGTGCGGGTTGGTGTTGAAAGACGTGTACACGGATAATACAGGTAAGTTGATCTGCTATCTGCGACTCTCCTGTGAACAAGTCACTGACTAAATCGGCCTCACAGAATGGCACGAAATCACCGCGACACAGGCAAACATCAAGCTCATGGCACGCATCACCTCGCGAGTATTCCTCGGCAAGGAAATGTGTCGAAACCCCCAGTGGCTTCGAATCACATCCACCTACGCCGTCATCGCCTTCCGCGCTGTAGAAGAACTGCGCTTCTGGCCATCGTGGCTCCGGCCCTTGGTCCAATATTTCATGCCGCACTGCACGCAGTCCCGAGAACTAGTCCGAGAAGCAAAGGATTTGATCAACCCGCTTCTTGAGCGCAGACGCGCAGAGAAGGCTGAGGCGGACAGAGCAGGAGAGAAGGTCACTTACAATGATGCTGTTGAGTGGCTGGATGAGCTTGCGCGTGAGAGGGAGGCTGTGTATGACCCTGCTTGTGCGCAGCTCTCGCTCTCTGTGGCGGCTTTGCATAGTACTACTGATTTCTTCACGCAGGTTATGTTTGACATTGCGCAGAATCCGGAGCTTGTTGAGCCTTTGCGTGAGGAGGTCATTGCTGTTTTGGGGAAGCAGGGATGGTCGAAGAACTCGCTTTACAATCTTAAGCTCATGGACAGTGTCTTGAAGGAGAGTCAGCGACTAAAGCCCATTGCCATTGGTACGTTTCACTGTCTGAACTGATAGCTCAAGCACTTACTGACGGACGGTATTAGCGAGCATGCGCCGCTTCACAACCCACGACGTCAAGTTATCCGATGGCGTCATCCTCCCCAAGAACAAACTCACGCTCGTATCAGCCCACCAGCACTGGGATCCAGAATACTACAAGGATCCCCTGAAGTTTGATGGATACCGCTTCTACAACATGCGCCGCGAGCCGGGCAAAGAGAGCAAGGCGCAGCTCGTGAGCGCAACTCCGGATCACATGGGTTTCGGGTACGGACTTCATGCCTGTCCTGGACGGTTCTTTGCGTCCGAGGAGATCAAGATTGCACTGTCTCACATTCTGCTCAAGTACGACTTTAAGCCGGTTGAGGGGTCGAGCATGGAGCCGAGAAAGTATGGCCTCAACATGAATGCCAACCCAACTGCAAAGTTGTCTGTTCGCAGGAGAAAGGAGGAGATTGCGATTTGATTACTGGATCTGGAATGAGTGGGGTTTAGATTGTAGTTCTTTGTTATGAATGAATGCTTTGGAACAACGATTAAGGTTCAATGGCTTTGACAGCAAATCTCGTGTCTCGCGTGGGATATGCAACCGATACCATTTCCGATTGGTTAGAGTACGATCTCGCTTCTGCAGTAGACCCTACCAAGGGAAGGGACTCACTGATCGTACCGTGACGTGGTCTCTGGGACGGGCCGGTAGCATAGCGCCTCCAGAGTCAACTTATCCATCGCCGGCCAAACGGAACAGGCTATTAGCTTCCCCGCATCGAGTTCAAGGCCTCAATGGTTGCCCCCTGGTCAGAACTCTAAGTGCCGAGTGCATATTGACACAAAAGCCACGATAGTGTATCGGTAAAGACAGCCAATGGTAGTTGTGAAAGTTATCTTGTCACACTTCAATACTTGATATACAATCACGTCATAATCACAAAGAGCCTAATAGACGATGAGACTTGTGCGGGATATGTTGCATCCAACCCTGCTTTTAGCCCAAACCTTATATCTCCAGGTGGAGGGTGTTATGCATATCCGAGACCACAGTTATAGGTTATGGCGGTGCACACCTCGCATGCACCTCGGCCATCATTCCCTTTTTGACTTGGTGCATCTGCCAATCTTACTTCACCCGCATATCGTATGATATCAACAAGATGACTCCGACAACTTTGATTCGTCTGTGACCTTGTTTACCTCCCTGTTTCAGCTCGTCCAGATTCCAGGTCTAGCTCCTTTCGGAGTTGTGAATGTCTTGTTGTCTGCAGCCACTAGGAACATGCAATCGACATGTCAAAAGCCCATATTCTAGATTATGTACAATCTATCGGAGACAACACCGGCATTATACCGCTGTTCCGCGAATGCCGGTGTCTCCATCCCAAACATGTCTCCGTATCTTTATTCCTAGCGAGTTCCATCGGCCATCCTTGATTGGCACAGCAGGCGCTGTCTGGTAAACTCCAGCTTGCATGATCATTAGCAACCTAGACCTTCCTCTTGAAACCTGGCTGCAAAGGTTCTTTGATGTTTACTGATCGAACTTGGCAATAGCCTGGCTTTCGGCACTTCTCTTGGACATCATCACCTCTTACGTGGCACATCAGGTCCTGCTCGTGACCTGTTTGCATCTATGGAGAGTCACTCGGTGCATGATGAGCGCACGGTTTGTGTCTCATTCTTAAGTCCGAATTATACTCCGGAAGCACATAGGAATGACGATGGTGGCTCGAGCGATATTGCCGATACGCTATACGTAGCCCCATCTGATCGGTTGTTGTCTCCCCATCCATGTTCTCTCGTGAGGGTTTTCTTGATGCCCATCCATTTCCCCAGGTCTTCTTCTGAGATCACAACCTCCTCTCACAGATTATCGAGCCTAGCTCCTTATCTTGAACGTTCTGTCTTCTTCACCCACAAACAAGATGAGCATCCTCAATATGATCACCAGCTATGCTGGTAGTCAACTTTTGCCTTTCTATATCACCATCTTCATCTTCAGCTTAGTCCCGTGGGTAATCCGTTTCTCTTGGCCCGAAGTACGCAAGGGATCGGAGGTGCCACTTGCGAACCCGCCCGAATCACTGTTCGGCACCGGTAAAACCAGGGTCAGACCATCTGTTGACGAGGCAACCGAACGAAAACTGACTTTGTCCACAGAGAAATTTCGTCAAGCTTAGCAGAGAAATTCTCGCCAAAGCGAGAAGCTTGTTCCCTGATGAGCCTTTTCGCCTAATCACGGATTGGGGTGAGGTTCTCATTCTCCCGCCGGATTTTGCAGATGAGATTCGAAATGATCCGAGACTCAGCTTCTCCAAGGCTGCGATGCAGGTTAGTACCGTAAAAGAAAAAGAGCACCATTTTTTGAGACCTAACAGGAGGATAACGTGCTACAGGACAATCATGCTGGAATACCTGGATTCGAGACTGTTGCCCTGGTCGGTCGTGAAGACCAGCTCATTCAGAAGGTGGCCCGTAAGCAGTTGACCAAGCATCTCTGTAAGTCCTTTCACCACAAACGACTGAAGACAACCCATTGACAACTGGGAGCCGCTGTCATAGAGCCATTATCCAGAGAGTCAACCCTCGCAGTGTCGCTCAACTTTGGAGAGACGACAGGCAAGTCCTTTTCCGAGCACATCAGCCAGGGACTATCACTAACCGACCAAAAAACACAGAATGGCGAGCGATACGACTCAAGCCAGCGATTCTAGACATCATAGCCCGCATCTCGTCAAGAATCTATCTCGGCGACCAACTTTGCCGTAACGAAGCGTGGTTAAAGATCACCAAGACATATACTACCAACTTCTACACGGCATCTACCAACCTACGAATGTTCCCTCGATCGATCCGTCCTCTTGCCCACTGGTTCCTTCCCGAGTGCAGAAAGCTTCGACAGGAGCGCAAGGATGCAGTTGGCATCATTACGCCCCTGATTGAGCGCCGTCGTGAGCTGCGAAGAACCGCGATGGCAGCCGGTCAGCCTCTGCCTGTGTTCCATGACGCTATTGACTGGTCGGAACAGGAGGCAGAAGCTGCGGGCTCAGGGTCCGCGTTCGATCCGGTAATCTTCCAGCTTACACTCTCCCTTCTTGCTATTCATACCACGTACGATCTTCTTCAGCAGACAATGATTGATCTAGGCCGTCATCCTGAGTATATCGAGCCTCTGAGACAGGAGGTTGTTCAACTTCTTCGCGAAGAAGGTTGGAAGAAGACGACACTTTTCAAGATGAAGCTCCTGGACAGTGCTATTAAAGAATCTCAGCGTATGAAGCCTGGCAGCATAGGTATAAGCTTCCTTCGCCAATGCGCTTCGTACTACTGACACTCGCAATACAGTTACTATGCGTCGCTATGTAACCGAAGACATCACTCTCTCCAGCGGCCTAAGTTAGTCACTCCCACATCCCACTGGCATTTCTGACTAACCCCTCCCTTAACTAGCCCTCAAGAAGGGGACGCGCCTCAACGTAGACAACAGACGTCTCGACGATCCCAAGATCTACGAAAACCCCGAGGTCTACAATCCCTATCGCTTCTACGACATGCGCTCCAAAGCCGGCAAAGACCACGGGGCACAGCTTGTATCAACTGGCTCAAACCATATGGGCTTCGGCCACGGTCAGCATTCGTGTCCAGGGCGCTTCTTCGCTGCGAATGAGATCAAAGTAGCGCTTTGTCACATCTTGGTCAAGTATGATTGGAAGCTGTGCCCTGACACAGAGACGAAGCCTGATACAAGGGGAATGATCGCCAAGTCTAGTCCTGTGACGGATATTCTTATTAAGCGCCGGGAGTCGGTTGAGTTGGATTTGGAAGCAATCTGAAGCAAGAAGCCAACACAAATTGCTGCGTACTACTTTAGCTACTAAATTGAAGTCATATTGCTGAGATCCTTAAATCAGTTTGTAGTTCAGTAATCCAGTGCTTGCATTGTCGGTTCATGTCGTAGCCTCACACAAATCATGGACTCTCAATATGTTATTACGATTGCGTCGATTTGCCGTACAGCCAAAGCGCGACTCTTGCAACGCTACCCAACCATTCTCCCACAGGTCCCTCTCTTGCACGGTTCCCTGGCCTAATCTCCGCATACCATTGGCCTTCTTGATCCACAATCCCGTCCTAATAATTACTCCGGCCAGGAAAACTCTACTCAAATTCCGCCGGGATGATTCCGTGCTCAAGCTATCCCGCTCCCGGAATTAGGCCTGAAGCGCTATCTCAGCCAACCGCTGAACAGGGAGTGGCACACACACTCCAAGTTACATCAAGATATGTACCCTTGTGAGACGGGACGGCCTGCACCTCTAGCACACCCACTGCCGTATACGAATGCAACTGCAGGTCAACGTGGTAGACGTAGGGTTGCAGCGGACTGCCAAACCTGCAATGCTCGATTCTAGAGTCTAGACCCTGACCAGAAGCGGGCGCTAAGTCCGGCACTTGATGTGCCGGCTTGCAACCTCCGCTTCCCCTAAGCTTTGTCCGGTTTAACCAGTACTGTGAGTATTCCGCAAACATGTTGTCTTTGATTCCATCACTGGATCCCCTTATCATCAGGGTTGGTGTCTACGAGACATGGCGTGGTCGACAGAGGTCGAGGCACCCAGCGTGTTCGCCCTGCTGTTGGGGGACACTTCTTAGACAGCCCAGGTAATTCGTTATCAGTTCATACACACCACCTCGGCTAATGTTTCCATCGTAAGTTTGTATTATTTGCATTGAAAGAATATGTAGAACTTGAGTGTATGATCCCATTCAGCATTCACGCAGCGTCAAACAATTTCTAGATCCTACATCGTTGTAATGAAAAGAAATGATCATAGAATAATTCTGTAAATATGAACGCTCTAAGTTCTCAGCTTCAGGCGCTCCACCAAAGCCCTCAATGCAGGGTTGTTCCTGTTCATGCTAAGTTCGAGGCTTCCAATCTCGGCTAGAACTCTTGTGTGCAGCATGCCAAGGAGTGTACTTGTCCAATCTAGGCTACCGTTGCTTTTCATCACTTCCAACACCAGCATCTTTTGCTCCGTTGTAAGCTTTCCCTGGACCCGTCTCATCGATAAGATGTTAGTGAGAAGACCACTTGTGTCACTCTGAAGAGCATGCATCAGAGTCAATGAATATTTTCCCTCGTCCAGATCCTCGCAGAATCCTTTCTGATCAGTGTACTGTCAAATGCTTAGCAAAAGGTCTAGAACGTTGTGGAGAATGAGTGGAAGTCTAGACAAGTGGACCTCATTTCCCATTGTCATAGCGTAAGAGAAGATGAGAATTGCGCTGTGGGGGACGTACCTTATTGTCGATGAGATTCATGTAATCATCCCTAATCTGGAAATACTGCCCGAGCAGTGAAACAACACTACTGAGAGATTCAAGCGTGCTGTCACTGATAGACGCTTCAGAGTTCAACGCCAGTAGTTCAAGCGATAACCTGAACAAGGCACCAGTCTCTGCAGCCAGACAAGTTAGCCTATGTCCACCATCATAAACAGAAGTAACTTACTGTCGTTGACCATTAGAAGATACTCTTGAATAGACGGAACAATGGTATTAGCCGTCCACCACAGATCCATCGCCTGACCCTGGAAGATTGTGGTTATAGTGCCAGTGATATCTGCCAAAGCGTCATGGCGGACGATCTCCTGTATTTTTTCGATCGCTTTGACGATGATATACGTTGCCGTGTTGATTGCTTGGGCTGGACCGAAGACAGTATGTGTGGATGGCTTGCCCCGCCGAAGCGGGGAGTTGTCTTGAAAGTCATCGATTCTGAGAGGTCAGTGGGGTTCCAGCAAGGAAAAATTGGGGTGCTAACATGAGAGAGGAGTTGTGGAGCATGCCAATCACCTCTTTGATCACAGAGGTCTTGTCCTCCGTAACATCGAGCCAGACATTCAACGAGTCAATGAATAGCCCACGAATACCTTTGGAGGGAAGGGTCAAGATATAATTGTACGGAGAATCAGCGACCTGGATGTCTGAGCAAGTAAGAACGTAGGGATGAGGGCGACCTGGACTTACCTTGAGGCGCTGTGACTTCCACCTACTATTGAGCTCAGAGCTCATAGCTGTCGAGAAGCACAGCTGGGAAACTATATCTGGGGAGGCTGCATTGTGAGAGACAGGAAGGGAGACACGTCTCTCCTCATAGCGAGATAAGGAACTGCCTTCTGAAGAGGAAGAGTCTGGAGGTGTGTCTCTGTACTGGAAAGAATCCGTAACTTGCACTGTAATCTCCAACTTCTGGTTTGCGTGAAAAGCGTCAAACATTGAAAGAAGGTTAGAGATCTGTTGCTCAGCCATGATGGTATTCGAGGTGTTTACGATTGTATGGGAAGATGAAGACGATTGAGTAGTGAAGAACAATGTAAGGGGGAAATGCTTCATGCGTATATGTCGAGTCCATTGAAGCCAACGAACGACAGAGATATCCCAATGGTAAAGATCACGTCGGTTCTTTTCCCCTCCACGGCTATCTGATTCCCCGTCCCATGTCTCGGAACCTTTTACTGGATTTCCCACATCAGGGTTCACCCGCATATGCTTGGGGCATCAGCTACGGCATGTCCACCCTATCGACGGCTCCGGGGGGTTCCATCACTAACTCCGTGTACGCGGACTTGCAGACGAATCGGGAAATGATACCTTAATTAGAACGGACTTAACTTATTATCTCTTTCCCCGTCAATACTCTACGCCACCAGGGACTTTTGCTGTGCATATGCGCAGATACTCTCCGCGTCAACAGGGGAGAACTTAAACTTACACCTCGCAGGTTTGTCTTCACCCCAGGGGTCTGGTGATGGATATGCATCTGATGGCTGCAAGAAACCAGATTTGACATGCCGCAGCGCCCGCAATCGAGTCCCATCCTCAAACCTTCTTTTCGATGCCAACGGGGGTAGATGGGGCATAGGTGTTGACGTATTCCACAATGTTCCTATGGGGAGAAGAGGCATGCCCAGGTCATTGTGCCAGCTCTTGTTTCCCAGGTTAAAGTAAAGTCGTCTCAGACACGTTGACGATATCTCGCAAAACAGACATAATAAGTTCTTTCTTCTCTCACTAACATACACTTCACTTTCATCGCTGCAGTATATCTGAGATAGTTACACAAGATGCCGTATGTATCAAAGACACCTTTAGTGAAAGAATTATTCTAACATATGAAAGTGGTAAAATCGAGAACGGCACCCCTAAGGATCTTAAGTCAGAACATGACTTGGTCTCAGCAGCAAAGTCGCTACTGGGCCGTGCCTTCAATAGCCATCATGGCTATTACGGTCTGTGTTCCACTAGCTGTCAGGTATATGACACTGCCTGGGTGGCCATGATACCCAGGACAACAGACAGTGTTAAGCATTGGCTGTTCCCCGAGTGCTTTCACTATCTCCTGAAGACTCAAGCTGCTGATGGCAGTTGGGGTTGGCTTCCGTCAACCCAGACTGCTGGCATACTAGACACTGCTTCGGCTGTGCTTGCACTCACGTCTCATATACGAGAGCCTCTGCAGATACTGGACGTCTCTCCAGACGAGCTGAGTCTCAGGATCGAGCAAGGAGTTGCTTCTCTGAAGCGACAGCTAGCTGTATGGAACGATGTTGGGGAGACCAACCATATTGGTGTCGAGCTGATTGTCCCATCTTTACTTTCCATGCTTGAGAAAGAGCTCGGCTCGTCAGCCTTCACATTCCCTTGCAAAAATATCTTGGACAAAATGCATGAAGAGAAGCTGAGCCAATTTGACCTGAAGAAAGTCTACGGCAAGCCGTCTTCAGTACTCCACTCTCTTGAAGCCTTTCTTGGGAAACTTGACTTTGACCGTCTCTCCCACCATCTTTACCGTGGCTCTATGATGGCTTCACCTTCGTCCACAGCGGCTTACCTGATAGGTGCAAGCAAATGGGACGAAGAGGCTGAAGATTATCTGAGACATGTTATGAAGAATGGTGCTGGTCATGGGGATGGGGGTATCTCGGGGACCTTTCCAACGACGCATTTTGAGTGCAGCTGGGTGAGTAATATGACTCAGTATACTCTTACGCCGCTGACTTCGGGCATAGATCATAGCTACGCTCTTGAAGGGTGGCTTCACCGTCAAACAAATCGATGGTGATCGGTTGCGCGGCCTGTCAGCTATACTTGTCGACGCATTGAGGGACGAGAATGGAGTAATTGGCTTTGGTTAGAAAGCCCCCAATTCCATTTGCGTGACACAGAGACTGATTGTGATATAGCACCTCATACAGCTGATGTCGATGACACGGCAAAAGCTCTTCTGGCGTTGAGCCTCGTCGATCAACATGCCAGCCCAGATATCATGATCAAGGTCTTTGAGGGCAAAGACCACTTCACCACATTTGGGTTGGAACGGGATCCCAGCTTGACTTCCAACCTTCATGTGCTGCTGAGTCTCTTGAAGCAGCCCAACTTATCCAAGTATCATCCCCAAATCTTGAAGACCACCTTGTTTATCTGCCAATGGTGGTGGGACAGCGACCATCATGTCAAAGACAAATGGGTAAGCTCTACCTCTCACGCAGTAGAAGCACACTAACAGTTCTAGAATTTGAGTCACCTATACCCTACCATGCTTCTGGTGGAAGCTTTCACAGAGGTACTTCATCTAATCGACGACGGCAACCTTTCTGGTGTTCTTGACGATGACCTCGGGTGCAAGATTGGCCTGTCAGTCTTCCAGTCTGTCCTACGTATCGTCCTCAACCAAGACGATGATGGATCTTGGAAAGGATACCGTGAGCAAACGTGCTACGCGGTTCTCGCTCTAGCCCAGGCACGCCATGTCTGCTTCTTCACTCATATGACGGACAAACTACAAAGTTGCATTGATCGTGGCGTTTCATGGCTCAAGTCCTGCAACATTCATTCTCAAGACCTTACTTGGACATCAAAGACGGCATATGAAGTTGGATTTGTTGCTGAAGCATACAAGCTAGCAGCCCTTCAGTCAGCAAGCTTAGAGGTACCCGCCGCTACTGTTGGTCATAGCCTCACCTCAGCAGTTCCTTCATCTGATTTGGAGCGATACATGCGGCTTGTACGTAAGACTGCTTTGTTTTCGTCGCTGGATGAGTGGGAAGTCAGAGCGTCCATCATTGAGTCTTCATTCTTCGTGCCCCTCTTACAAGCCCAGCGCGTTGAGATTTACCCGAGGGACAAGATGAAGATCGATGAGGACAAATATTTGAGCATCATTCCTTTCACTTGGATCGGGTGCAACAACAGAAGTCGCACCTTTGCATCTAACAGGTGGCTCTATGACATGATGTACCTGTCTCTCCTGGGCTACCAGACTGATGAGTACATGGAAGCTGTTGCTGGGCCGGCCTTCGGTGATATCTCTCTTCTTCATCAGACCATCGACAAGATCATAGATAATACCAGCGTGAACTCTTCTGGGAGCAAGGGGACCGCTCGCAATGGAAATGGTCATCAGCACAAGCCAACAAGCATTGGTCAAGTTGAGGATACTCTCACTCGCTTCATAAACAGCGTTCTCAACCACAAAGATGTTCTAAGGTCGAGCTCTTGCGATCAAGACACTCTTCGCCAGGAGCTCAAAACGTTCATGCACGCCCATGCCACACAGGTAGAGGACAACAGTCACTTCTCGCAGCAGGTCTCTAGTGACATTTTCTCTTCCCCAGAGCAGTCATACTTCCAGTGGGTGAACAGCACAGGAGGCAGCCACGTCGCTTGCGCATACTCATTCGCCTTCTCCAACTGTCTAATGTCAGCGAATCTGCTTCAAGGCAGAGACGCATTTCCCTCCGTCACTCAGAAGTATCTGATTTCCTCTGTCATGCGCCACGCTACAAACATGTGTCGTATGTACAACGACTTTGGCTCTATGGCTCGCGATGATGCAGAGCGCAACGTGAACTCGATGCACTTTCCTGAGTTCGCGTTGTGCAAGGGAGCGTCACAGAGTCTTGAGGACAGAAAGAAGAGACTTTCAGAGGTAGCTAGGTATGAGCAGGGTTGTCTTGACCGTGCTTTGGAAGCTCTGGAGAGACAGTCTCGGGATGATGCAGGCGATTGTGCTGGTTCTGCGGAGGGGAGGAAGCTTAAGATTGTGAAGCTATTCTGTGATGTCACGGACTTGTATGATCAACTTTATGTGATCAAGGACCTTTCAAGCAGCATGAAGTGATGGAAGAGTATTGGGTGGATAGTTTTGCCACGTAGTTTACTTGATGCCACGAACGTTTAGTTTAGTCAGTGCTCACCAGATTGGAAATCTATCAAGGCCTAAATTATCTGACTTACTTCGACCTTCGAATACGTAGTTGAGCCTCTCGCCAAGAAGTTCAATATTCTTCATGGCACTTCCTTTCCTGACCTCCGTGGGCCATTGTACCCATCAAAGTTCCGTCTCCGTCTGCGTGCATAGTGTAGGATACCGTGTTCGAGCCGTGTCCGCTCATGCATAAGTTATGGAGACACTCCGAAGCGCCGAGGACAATCCGTAGAAACTTATCACGCTGCATGTTCTGATATCCTTTGGTCTCGAAGCCGCTACATGCACCCCTACCCTCTGCGTTCTGTTCGGGGTTAGAAGTCTATCGCCGTGCCGTCACAGCGGCTAAATGGGTGTAGTGACACACGGAAATTCTGTTTACGTGGCGCGGACTGGTGACGTGTAAAGATAGCGGGTGCACGGGATCTGAGAGTACCTTTTCGCTTATTCTAGACCTTTCCGATGGGGGAACAAGACTATCTCTTCCTCACGATTCGACGATTAACGCTTCATCTATGCTATCCGGACTTTTTATTGCACTATGATGAATACCTCTATCAAGATGATTGAGCCTCTGGAGCTCGCTGGCTTACGCGCTTTGCGCATTGTCGTAGGGTTCGCCGTGCTTTGGAGCACTACCGGGCTGCTGGCACTCACGTGGTGGATATACAAGCAATTATCCAAAGAACGAGTTCTCCCATATCCCGTAGTAGGCGATCCCCACGCTCAGTCGTTGGAAGAGAACCTCATCCAGGGAATGCAAAAGGTAAGTGTCTCGCTTTCGGTCTCGCTTTCGACTCTAAATTACGCAGTACCACGACTCGCCCTTTGTCCTGGCTGGATCACACCCACCACTGCTCATCCTACCAATGTCTGTCTTTCATGAAATACACAACATGCCAAATGAATGTATTTCCATCATAGCAGAGCATGAAGACAAGTTCCAGGGCAAGTACACTCACATCACCACCATCCGACCTGAGATTCCCGCCACTATTCGTCAGGACTTGACCCGTAATATGCCCAGCATTATACTGGACTTCCAGGATGAGTTGGCATACGCCTCCGAGTTCTGGCCCAGAACAAGCAATTGGTCATCTGTACCATTGTACGAGATGATGCTAAGGACCGTGGCGCTTTTAAGTGGCAGAGCATTTGTCGGTCTGCCCTTGTGTCGCGATCAAGGCTGGCTACAAGCTTCCATAGGTTATACTGTTCAATGTGTTTCAATACGCGATCAGCTACATACCTGGAGTCCCGTGCTGAGACCAATTATTGGCCCATTCCTACCCAGCGTACGTTCGGTGCGAAGACATCTTCGCTTCGCAGCGGAGATAATGGCTCCTCTGATCTCGCAAGCTTTACAAGAAGATGTAAAGCGACACCAATCAGATGCAGATCAGGCCAAAGGGCGAGGCACGTTTATTTCATGGCTTCTTCGGCACTTGCCCGAGGAGCTTAGAACCCCAGAAGAAGTCGGGCTAGATCAAATGCTGGTCTCGTTCGCTGCAATCCACACTACCAGTAAGTCATATGAACCATAATAGTTGTGCTCTCATTCTAATTTTGTCTCTTTGGTAGCCATGGCCCTAACCAAGGTTGTATGGGAGCTTGCCAAACGGCCAGAATACATTGAGCCATTGAGGGCCGAGATGCACGACGTCTTTGGACCTGAGGTTGGTACAGGACCCATTTGCATCAACAAGGAAGCTTTGTCTAGACTCCAGAAGTTGGATAGCTTCATCAGAGAAGTCCAGCGCTGGTGCCCTTCGACATTTGGTAAGTCAAAGGACCTGCATACGAGTTGATACACGAAGTACTAACTGAATGCCCAAGTCACTCCAAGCAGACGCGTCATGAAGTCAATGACACTATCAAATGGCATCAAGCTACTGAAAGGGACCTCTATAGCATTCCCCGCCCACGCAATCCAGTACTTTGCTGCCCTTCCTCTTGTCATTAGCTACCGTACTGACTATCTAACAGCATGTCCGAAGAGACGCCAACATTCTCGCCAGACTTTAGCTCTGACTTTACGAACCCGTCCCCTCTCATATTTGACGGGTTCCGGTACTCGAATCTCCGATCTATCAAAGGACAAGAGTCGCAACACCAGGCAGCCACTACGGGTCCTGACTATCTGGTCTTCAACCATGGAAAGCACGCATGCCCTGGAAGGTTCTTTGCCATATGTGAGATCAAGATGATACTCGTGGAACTGTTGGCAAAGTATGATCTTAGACTTGAGGATGGAAAGCCAGGGCCTGAGTTGATGCGTGTTGGGACTGAGACTCGCCTAGATACTAAAGCTTGTCTCGAGATCAGAAGGAGATAAAGACGGGGTCACAATGAGATAGGCCTCTATTGGGGGCTTCATTCCCGGTGGAGGCTGTGCATTGGGTAAGAGTAGTCCAGCAGAACAAAGCCACGGATACCTGTCTGTCGATGAGGTGGTCATCAAGATTGTTAAATGGGCCAGTTTAATGGGCTATGTGCCCATAACATCAACCACACAGGGGCGTAATGATATCAATTTAAACAAGTATAAGTACTCGTCCATAATCTACGGACCTGGTTCCTCAACGCAGCGTTGCCAGTTGGGCCTCTTACACAAGTGCTTCATTGCTTCAACATTCAACGTAATCAGCACCTCAAATCTAGTAGCATCTATTTCTGGCAACACCAGTCCGGTGCCGGTACCGATGCCAGCTTGTGCTCTGCACACGGCATCTGGAGCGACGCCCCTCATAAAGCCCTGCCTGTCAAGTGCCAGCAAGCGCCAGTGAGTCCGCGTTCCAGAGTGTTGCCAATTACTTAGGTAAAAGTCCAGGGATCAAAGTCAAACTCAAGCGCTATGAACCACGGGTCATGAACACTGTGGAACAGAGCAGTACGAGCGGCCACAAAGTCGTCGTTGACGCTGAGAACGGCCTCGTCGATGGCAAGTGCTATAGCTGCTAGGGCGGAGTACGCAATTCTTTGATCCTCGCTACATGCCGCTAATATATTTGACTTAGGATTGAGGCGATGGGAAGAGCTATGGTGTTGCCAGAGTTACAACTAATGACATCGCTGGATATACGTCGGCGCCAATCGACAGATATCATAAGCCGTGCATCTCCAGCAAGAGACGCCTCGGATGATAGACTGGCTACACGAGCTTTGATGACATGAGCCCATGTATTAGCGGCAAGAGATGTAAATGCTGAAGGCAGGTGTTTCGAGTCTATGGGTCGCGTGTGCGCGAGTTTGTCTTTGAGAGCACGAACAGTCTCATCCTGAATTACAAAAATACAGCCTGTGTTGTTAGGTGGTTTGTCTATTCTGAGAGCTCGAATCTGAGTTGGGCCGGGAGGAGATGAAAGAAGTCGATACTCAGGACAACGAGAGAGTAGCTCTTTCAAGTCCGTAACCGGCGGCACGGGGACAGGTACAAGCGCTTCGTCACTCAAACGTAATGGAACTGTAATATGTAACCTCTTTTCTAGGTCTTGGATAAGTTCAGCAAAGCACCTGATGACAATGCCCATGCGTCCAGCGTCGAAAATAGATTGATGACCATAGATGCCAAGAAGCAAGCCCCCATAAGACGAACATGAACTTCAAAAGCAGGAACCCCTTCTCCCCCTTCTTCAAGTCGATGGGAAATGTCAAAAGATTCGTCGACAAAAGCTTTGGCTAGAAATCCTTGGCTCTTGAGCTGACTATAAGCTCAGTATCGCGGATTCCGTTCTCGCCGGACCAGAGACGGCCAATCAGAAAGTATTCGAGTAATTAGTCTAGTCGAGCAATGGCGAGTAGTTCATTACGGCGATATATGTTACTTATCTTTGTGATCTCATCTATGAAACAGTCAATAAAGATCATACAACTGGAATGTTAATTATAGCCATTGTTATAACACTCACATCCTGGCCGAACTCAGGAAGCCACTTGAGGGGTGCTTTTCTGAGGAGCAGTTCAAGACATGTCAACACAGCCTGTCTTGGCCCGTATCGTACTTTAGTTATGACATCAAATCCAACCGCAAGCTTCACTACACGACTGCCAATTCGATTCTGTATAGTATCGGAAACCCGGCCGGTTATTAACCTCGCGTTTTAAGTTATGACCAAGGCGAGCACGAGCTGACAAACAGGCGATAGTGCTTCTCCGAGGACAATTTCGCAGTATGTGATTGGCCCGGATGCCGCTGATACCGCAAAGACCAGGTTTTTGGCGTCGCTTGGCATGCAAGCTAACATCGGGTATCCGGGTAATCGATACACGGGAAACCGTTGAGTGGCGTTCGTCGCTGACTGGCTTCGGGCATTACAGTTGCGGAGATACAGTTTCCGGAATCAGACGGAGATAGTATAGCGTTGAGTATTAATGCTTGTAGGCTACCGTAGTATTTATATATTTTGGTGTCGCTGTCGCTATTCAAAAACATATCATCAAGCATCATCTTCAGTATCCAACAAAGCAGCAATATATCTCACAGTACTCTATACTCATTACAAAATGGCATCATCCAATCTCCCAAGTACAATGAAAGCCATCCTCCAGCCCGACAAGCACTCCCACAAACTCATCCTCTCATCTCAACAACCAGTACCTACCCCAACCCATCCTCAAGACGTCCTCATCAAAGTCCACGCTACTTGTCCTTGCAAAGGTGAACTCGACTGGGCCCTCTGGGCACCCGAGTTCATCGGCGACAAGATCCCCATTCCCGGCCAAGACCTCGCGGGAACAGTCGTCTTAGCCCCGGAGAATAGCGGCTTCAAACCCGGCGACGAGGTCTACGCCCGTATTGAAGCCAACCGTCCTGGCGCAGGTGCTGAATATGTCCTCGCCCGGGCATCTGAGCTTGCCATCAGACCTAAGAACTTGACCTGGGCTGAAACTGCTGCGAGTCCTATCAGTGCACTTACTGCATATCAGGGATTGTTCACCAGGGGAGGTTTGGATCCACATGCTTTGAGTGGTGACGAAGCTGCGCGGGAGAAGAATGGCAAGATACGAGTTTTGATCAATGGTGCTGCTGGGGGAGTGGGAAGCTGGGCGGTGCAGCTCGCTCGTATCGCTGGAGTCAAGACTATCGCAGGAGTTGTTGGAACACAGAATATCAATTTCGTTCGACAACTTGGTGCGACCGAGATCATCGACTACAAGAAGCAGAGCATCGGAGAATGGGTTGCCCAAGATCCCGCATCTCGACAGTTTGACCTTGTCTTCGACTGTATCGGTATGCCTTCTCTGGCTCAGGCGTGGTATGCAGTTCGAGAGGGGGGAACACTTGTCAGCGTTTGTGCTCCACCAGAGCAGAATCGTCCGGAGGATGTCAAAAAGGAAGTCAACAGTTTGTTCTTCGTCATTGACCCAGTGGGCAAGGATCTAGATGTCATCACTAAGCTCCTGGAAGCAGGTCAGATTAAGCCGCACATAGACAGCGTGGTTGGTCTCGACGATTTTGAGGATGCTTGGGAGAAAGTTGAGTCAGGTCGAACGAAGGGAAAGGTCGTCGTGATGATCATGAAGGACGAATAGTGGAAGGTCCAAACATTCATCTCAATCATCGACACCGTATTTAATCGTGTACTTAGCTATAAATCCCATCTCGTAATAATATTTTCATCACCCAGAATGCTTCACCCAGTAAGCCTGAGGATTACACCATCCTTTGAGACCGACCTCTCCCCAATCCATGCCAATGCCGCTCTGCTTATGTCCCCCAAACGGAACATTCGGCGCCACCTCGAAATGCGTGTTGACCCAAACACTCCCAGCCTCCAACTGCTCAGCCATTCGCCGAGCACGAGCGACGTCTTTACTCCAGACAGACGCCCCAAGACCATAGTTTGATGCGTTAACCCGGGATATGACATCGTCCTCGGCCTGCCACTTCATAACAGGGACTATTGGACCAAATGGTTCAGTTTGCACGATCTCTGAATCTTCAGGTGGGTTGTCGATGAGAACAGGTGGCATGAAGTACCCTTTGCCCGACGTTGCAGCGGATGCGCTTCCAAAGGCACGCTTCCATCCTTGCTTATCGATCTGCTCATAGAGTCGCTGGAGTTTCTCTTACTGCATCTTATTCTGGATAGGACCAAAGAAGGCCTCAGGGTCGGAGAAGTCGCCGGTTTTGAGGGCTTCTAGGAACTTGACTACTTCAGCAACAAACTTGTCATAAATGCTCTCATGGACGTAGATGCGCTTGATGTTCATGCAGATTTGGCCACTGTGAACATACGCCAGAAATGCGATCTATCAGCTCGTTAGTAAACCTTTTGCCATTGGGTAAGGTGTAGGGAGATGTACCTTTCCAGCCACTGCAGGAATGTCGACATCTTGACAAACAATCGCAGCATCATTCCCGCCTAATTCAAGAGTAACACGCTTCAATGTAGAAGCACAAGCCGCCATGATCTTCTTGCCCGTCTCGGTAGAGCCAGTGAAACTTACCTTTGCTACACCAGAATGAGCAGTCAACATAGGTCCAAGATCGTCACCGCCGCTCAAAGCTTGGAATACCCCTGGAGGAAGGACTTTGGCTCCAATCTCTGCAAGCTTAAGGGCCGAGTATGGAGTATATGGCGAGGGCTTCCATATAAACGTGTTGCCGGCCAGTATGGCAGGGTATGCTTTTCCAATGCCGAGCAACATGGGGAAGTTCCACGGAACGATGCCGACCCCGACTCCGAGAGGGACATAGCGTACAACGGCTATTCTCTGTACATATTATTAGTCTTCCTGTCTTGGAGTACTGATAATGCAACACTTAAATCTTCACTATCCTCGGGTTTGTCTTCCTTGATCCTCAGCTTCGGCGTCTCTCGAACATGCTCCATGACAAGCATAAGCTCAAAGCCACCAGCCTGGGGCGGTTTACCAGCTTCACGGCCTAGCAGGTCGATGAACTCTTGCTTGTGCGTCTCGATAGCATCTGCAAATTTGACGAGGTAGCTTGCGCGCTCATCCCATGATAGCTTTCGCCACGCAGGACATGCTGCTTTCGCAGCGCTTACAGCTCGATCCACGTCATCTTGGGTCGATACTGGTGATTCCCAGAGAGTTTCCTCGGTACTAGGGCAGATACCGCGTCGTGTTTTTGAGGTGGAGCTTAACTGGTTGTTTATCACGTTCTGAAAAGACTTCTGTGAGAGTCAGGGAGCTGTAGATCCACCCAGAGGGAGTCATGCGTACCTGGAAGTCAACTTTTTGCTCATCAGGGAAACTCATGGTCACAAGTTGAGATCGATGCAAGGTAATTGAGGAGAGCCAGCAGTTCATCACTCAGACAGCGACCATGTCGAGTATTTATCCCTCAGACTCCCCGTCAGACGATCATATTCCTTCTGCGTATTTACTCCAGTAACAGAGAATGCATAACTTCGACGCGAGTCGGATTACAGCACTTGAGCCAATAGGCACTGCTCATGAGCTTGTACCCATGTTGATGGAATAAGTATAAAGTCAGACGTGTTGCACCTCCAATGCCAATATGGATTAGGGCTGACGATATGACACCAATGGCTCCACAGCATACTGATGGCTCGCCAATGGATGCTATTCGACCAAAGTCCCTAAGTTGAGTCAGCGATTGATTTAGTAATATAGCCGACCCTACAACATCTTGAGATCATGGATTTAAATCACATCAACTAGCCAGGTCCAAATCTGAGGCTAGGTCTAATTGAGTGGGACAGTATAAGGGCTCTAGCACTGCCAGCTTATCAATTTAGTCTTTAATCCAGGATTCACGATTATTACAAAACAAAATAACATATATCGCGAGTCGCAAGTAGTAAAGTACACCAGGGAAGATTCATTTATTGCAGTACTAAATAAATCTGTTGACCTCACACCCCAGCTATTATTCTACGAGTCTATGGTTTGGCCCCGAGAGCCCAGCTATCAGGTATCTAAGCATTGACACGGTCGAAGCCCTGCTGCATAGCCTTGAGGTGGCTCCAGTCATGGCTGTCTTGAGCAAGAGCCCAGGCCATGACGCTCTTGATACCGCGGGTCTTGGCAAGGAGGTTGATCTTCTCAGTGATGAGCTCAGGGGTGTCCCAGGACCAGAAGATGCGGTTGGGGCCATCCCAGTACCACTGTCCTCCGTTGACCTTGTCAGTCTTGCCCTTCTCCATAGCCTCTTGGAATGAAGCGGAGAGATTAATGCCATCACACTTTCCGTAACCAAACTGGCAGCCAGTACCGCAGTGAGCAGGGGTATCACCACTGTTACATGTTAGCCGATGTATATGAGGAATATATAAGATACTTACCACCAGCCGGAAGCGCCACAGCAAGATCCGGTGGCGCACTTGAAGAAAGTGCCAGCACCGCAGGTAGCATCAGGAGTAGCAGTCACGTTGGCGGGAGCAGAGGCAAAATTGGCAGCCTCGAAAGTCGTAGAGCCGGACTTGCCGGTGTCGCTACCGTCGGCGGCCTCGAGGAGCTCAGTAGGGCAGCCGATGGGGTTGGTGCACTTATAACCACTCTTAGTGGTAAACCACTTAGCGTAGAAGGGGATGCCGAGGACGAGCTTGTGGGCGGGGAAACCGAGGGAGAGATACTTGTCGATGGCACGGGTGGCTCCCTTGACGGAGACGTGGTGGGTGGTGTAGTGGTCACGGCGATTCATGAGATCGTAGGTCATGACCTAAGATGCGTTAGTGGGTGGTTTTCATAGGGCTGAGAGGGAGGGGTGGTTACGTTGACAAAGTCGACGGACTTTTCGATGAGAGGAGTCTCGCTGGGAATATAGGCGATCATGTCACGCTCAAGACCGGGGACAGCGATGGAGAGTTCCTTGGAGCCGATGAACTTCTTGATCTCCTTGAGGAGCTTGGGGAAGGCCTTGATCTCGTAGGCCTTCTTGGAGTTGACGACCTGCTTGTAGTCGGCGCCGTTACCAGCAGGGTACTCCAGATCGATATCTGAACATATTAGCTAATGTTCCATTATGTCATGTATAATTAGTACACATACCAACACAGTCGAAACCGAGTCTATCAAGATTAGAAGCAACGCCACGAGCGAACGTCTGACGGCTCTTGTCGGTCTTGAGAGCCTCGTCGAAACCAGCATTGTCGCCCCAGCCACCAATAGTCATACAGACCTTGACGTCGTGATCAAACAGAGCGCGGACCTGCTTGAGAGTCTGGAAAGGCTCGTACTTGCCAGCAGGCTCAGTGGTGAAGAGCGAAGAGTTGGCAAAGGTCATCATGACGTGGGTGACGCTGTGGGTGATGTCCTTGGGGGGCAGATCCGCGGTGTGCCACTGGTCGTAGTAGATGATGTTACGCGAACAGCTCGCCTCGGCGACGGCGTAGGCACTCAGGCCTAGGAGGGTAGTAACGCGCATGTTAGAGAAGTGAGAAATGAGTGACTTTGTTTAAAGGAATGTAGGTATTTGCAAAACAGGAAAACCGAAAGAATGAAGACCGTTGGAGGTTGATGAGCTAGAATACAGAAAAAATGGCGCGGTGTGGCGGTTTAAATGCGCCCTTAACGCAGTGCCGCCCGTCCCTTTTGGTCAATTAAGTTTAATTAGAAGCTAAAAGTACATTTTCTAGAAGATGAGCGCGTCAGCGTTTCACCGCGTATTTAGTACTACTATAGAGTTTAATTACCCTTTGACGCCCCATGTTTCAAATTTCCACCAGTGAGAGCGCATAGGGCCGGGTTACATAGCCTTAAAGTCTAAAGCGCACAGATCACGGCAATTCTGTAGCGTTCTTTTTTGGTGGTGAGATTATGTTCGGCATTTGTGAAGCGGCTTGCGCTGACTCGGCGGGCATCCGATCGTTCCGGTGTTTGGGGTTTTCGGTGGGATGGGCATGTTGGGCTGGGGAATAAGCCTTATGGCCGTGCACTGAACGAAAGTGTTTGTGCTCATGCCACTTGTCTTATTCATAGTGGTTTATTTGAGATGATAAGCATTCTAAATGCCTCAGTCAATGCTCTATCTCGTATATGCAGGTGACTATCTTGAGAGTGTCTTTACTATGTTAGGCAGCTGTTTCTTTGCCCAAGGCTGAATCAAAATGGTTTCATTCAAAATATAATAATATAGGGTAGTAGTGGAGGCACCCGATCCGATGTTCCGATCGACCCCCGTTCCAATAAGAATGTCATGTCATGTCACATACGGAGTACAGAGTAAGGCACGGCGGATTGAGTTTGGGTTAAATACGAGTTTAAGATGAAATGCTACTCTATATACGCTTAATGAGTGGTCTTAAGGCGTTGAGGTATCGGGCAGAGTTAATCCATGTTGTCACTCAAACAGTCATGGTAACAACACTAGCGGCCACTTTACAATGAGGCTACGGAGTACACAAGTCCAATACATCATTATTCATAAACGAGAGGCTTTATATCTCTCTAGAGCCTGCTCGAAATGCCATGCTCTCTCTGAATAAACCAATCAACCGTCAAAGCTACTCCCTCCTCCAACGAAACCCTAGGTTTCCAGCCCAAAACCCTTTCAGCAAGACTCGTATCTGGCTTCCGCCTAATAGGATCATCCTCCCTCTTGGGCAACAACTGAACAGCAACAGGATCCTCATATCCTGTTTTTTCCGCCACGACGCGAGATATTATATCTGCAATCTCACTAATCTCCATCTCCAGATCACTGCCGATGTTGACTGGTCCATGATAATCACCGTTCATGAGAGCCTCTAAACCACGAACACAGTCGTTGGCGTGTTGGAAACATCGCGTTGCGTGTCCGTCGCCGAATATCGTAATTGGTTCTCTCTTTAAAGCAGCCATGATAAAGTTGGGAACTGCGCGTCCATCTTCTGGCTCCATGAATGGGCCGTAGGCGTTGAAGATTCGTGCGATGCGGACCTCCAGACCGTGTTCGGCTTGATAGGCGTACCCGAGCGCTTCCATGACTCTCTTGCCTTCGTCGTAACAGGCGCGTGGGCCGAAGCAGTTGACGTTGCCTCGATAATCTTCACGTTGGCAGGCAATTTGTGAGTCGCCGTAGACTTCTGGAGGCCACCGCCAGTCAGCATTATAGCTACTTGTCAGAGCGAGAACTCGTACCTGATGTACTGGCGAGTAGTACTCGAGCGTTATGTTTCACTGCATAGTCCAAGACATTCGATGCGCCATTGAAGCAAGTTTGCAAGATATCGATCGGTTGAGTCTCAAAATGCACGGGACTCGCAGGGCACGCGAGATGATAGATTTGCTCGACGTTGTCTATCCACGGCAACGGATCTCGTACATCAGCTCTATAAAATATCAGCACTGAAACAACGTGTTGAGATTAATTAAGCGCACTGAATATATCGCACTCGCTTGTCCGATCGGAAATTATCGAGGGTACTTTGAGATCCAGTCCATAGTGAATCAATCACGACGACTTCGTGGTTCTTTTCAAGAAGCAGCTGGATTAAATTGCAGCCGAGGAACCCGGCGCCCTTTCGATAAGATTAGCTGCATTTCTGCGTCACTGCTATAGGCTCGCTTACCCCGGTGACGATGATAACCATGGTAAGTACAGTAGTCGATGATTTTTGCGACAAAAAGGCAGATTGAGGGATCAGTTGATTTACAGCAGCGTCCGGCACGAGAAAGTTGAGAAAGTCAGACCAAGATTGAGAATTTATTGAGGCGCAGTCATAAAATATTATCTGTTTTTCCAAGTCAAACGGGCATCATCGATCTGCCCAAGGTGAGACATCAGCTTTCAGCTACCAAGGCGTAAGCGAAAATCTTGCCCTTATAAGTTGCCAAGATCATTTTAGCTCAGTATCTGCCGAGCTGATCCGGCACTATCTACGTCATGTTCACCCTCTTGTGTTCTCCATTGGGGAATTTCTTGTCGCATCCCGTGTTGCACAGATAATCTGACGTATGCGGCGTTAGTTCTTGGGCCAAAAGTAGTTGGGCTGTGACGAAAGAGATCATGGCAGTTGGCGAGGTATAGTGAGCATATAGAAAGAAAACATGGCCTGGCACTCCAGTCAAACGGACGTATGGACTCTTATAAATGCTATAATGCATGCGCCAAGAGGTAAGTGATACTGCGTCTTATTGTTCCTTTCTTATCAATACATCACTTCACGTAGCTCAAGGTCCGAGGCCATATGACCGACCCAATCAAGGCCAGAAATCAATTCAATTATGTGACTATGTGTCACAAGTCCTCTCGAGGATGAATGTCTAAGCATAAAAGTACTATCTATATCTATCCTCTACAAAGCCAGAGCCAGAACAAGAAGGCCAAGAGCCCCAGAGACAAATGTCTTGGTACCAGCGCTAGTAGCCTTAGTAGGAGTAGCAACCGGGGCTTTTGTACCGCTTGCACCTCCAGACGAAGAAGAGTTTCCAGAAGCAGCGCACTTTGAAGCACTCTCCTTCAAGACAGTCAGCTCATCACCTACAACACCACCGTCACCGTGGATAAAGTGCCAAGAGAGCGCAGTCTCGTTATGGACAGTCAACTTGGCGAAACCAAAGTGAGTCTGGTCAAGGAACATGGTCATGTTGAGACGAGGCTCACCGTCGAGAACGCTGTGGCTCTCAATGTTGCCTGCGGCTCCGTTGACGAGATGGACCATTGACTTGCCGGGGTTGGTCTTGTAGGTGTTGTTGTTGATGATGGAGCCAGAGTCGAGGGTGCCGTTGTGGCCTATGGGCTGAAGACGCTCATACCAGTGAATGTGACTGTCGAGTATTAGTGCACGAATCTTGATGGTTAAGATATTGACTTACC
The DNA here is from genome assembly GCA_013364935.1 of Fusarium anthophilum. NCBI lineage: Eukaryota > Fungi > Ascomycota > Sordariomycetes > Hypocreales > Nectriaceae > Fusarium > Fusarium anthophilum. Next base: position 45,901 of record JABEVY010000137.1, read on the forward strand.
CAGCAATGTAGACATCGACATTGTTCTTCAACATCAGATCCTCGAAAGCAGCACGGATGTTGACCTGGTACTTGGCGACTTCAGAACTATACATAGGACGGTGGCCCATGACAATAACCCAAGGGGTCTTGCATCGATCAACGCTCTCAAGATCCTTAGCCAACCACTGATACTGCTCATAGTTCTTCGTATCATTATAAGAACCATGCACAGCACCAAAAGGACCAGAATCGGTGACATAAGTCTCATTCGCCAAAGGATGCGTCTCATCACCCTTGAGATCCGCAGCAAAAGGCTTCTCAGGGCTGTTGGCGTAATCGGTCTCTGTGTTGATGGACACAAAGTGCGCAAGACCGTAGTCGAAGGAGTACCAGAAGTTGCCAACACCGCCGGATTTGTCGCCAGCCATGTGGAAGCGGTTCTGGAACGCGGTGAAGTTGCGCTGCGAGGGAGGGCAGGAGTAGTAGTTAAGCGTCATGTTGGCTTGGGTGGCATTACTCTTGTCGTTATCGAGATACGCAGAGAGCGTGTTGTTGCCGCCGTCGAACTCGGCGCAGGTGGCTTCGTGGTTACCGGGGACGACCATGTAGGGAATCTTGAGGGTGATGCTGTTGAGCCACTGTTGCCAAAGATCCCAGTTCGACTCGTACAAAACGCTCATGTCTCCACCGCGGGGACTTCCCTGGTTAGCGACCTCACCCTTGGGGAGAGGAGTCTTGTAGTCATCGGGAATAGGACCGCCACCGGGAAGCTCAGTTGAAGTTCCGTTGTAGCAAACAGGCCAGTCATCCTCGCAGGGCAGAATGCCAGAGAACCAATCGTCAGCATAGCTCAGATCACCACCGTGCCAAGCAAACGCAGCGCCGTCAGAAACAGCCTTGTTGAGATACTTGTAAGTACCAGCGGCGTTAGTATAGCCCATGTCGTTGAGAACAGCGATGGTGAACTCTGACTTGTCACCTGCTTCGCGAGCAGTAGTGAAGCTAAGGACATCAGACTTTGTGGTGCCGTTGGCAGCAGGGATTTGATAGTAGTAAGTCGTGCCAGGCTTGAGGTCGCTGATCTGAACATCGTGGAAGAACTGATTACACTGCGTAACAGCCTTGACAGCAGAGCAAGGAGGAGTGCGATCGTAGCTAGATAAGAGTAAGTAAGCCAATGACGATCTAACGCACAGACAAATCGGGTAAGCTCTCATGCGCCAAGACGCGGGAACTTACGTGGTAGTCGACCCAGTAGCTTTATTCTTCAACTCAGACGCGCTGGTCCCCCAATGAACAGCCGGCGCAGCACCGAGTCCAAAAGGCGTCTGGTAGTGGATGTTGATGCCGCCAGGAGTATACGACGTCGAAATAACATTGACGTTGTTGCTGGGGTTTGAAGAGCCAGGCTTCACGGCGGGAGGCTCAACGAGACGAGGGAATCCTTTTCCGTTGCCGTTGACGGTGGGATCGACCCAATCGCCGACGGGGACTGCTGGGCCCTTGTAGGGATACTTCTCATCGACGACGGGCTTTGAGAGAGCGGGTGTCGTGAGAAGAGCGGCCAGAAGGCTGGGGGCAGCGAGGGACTTCATGATGTACCTAGCGAGTCGGTAATGAGAACAGTAAAGAATCTACACCTGCCACTCTCTTAGTTCAAATGCAACCTTGATATATATGTATAATTCCTATCATCGCGGAACTCCCCATCTGATCGGAACTCAGCTGCCGGATCGTCATCTCAAATCATCACCACATCCAAAAACATTAACAACAATCGGATCTGACGGCTCTCGCCGGTGGCAGTAACAAGTTTAGCTTAAGCATTACCCCTGTGAATCTACGCTCTGGCCCAATCAAGATGAAACGTGATAAGCAGACTAAGATAAGCTCCTGGCAAAAAGACTCGGCCGATAATAACGTATTCAGCTTAAAGCCTCGGGTTGATGCGATAAAGCCAATGTGTTGGAGGGCCGCTTCCACGTGGTAAAGAGTATTGTTAGGGTTTCTTATTTGTTGATAGGTTGGACTCCATAAATCACGGCTTTTCGGCAGAAGAGATGTTGGTAATTTATGCGTCGTTATTGGTTGGTATGGTGAGTCCCCCGCATTTGTGTATGGATCCCTGCTTGGTTTGTTCAAAAGTGCCAACCAGGTTCACCGTGGGTGAAAGAAAGCACTAACAGATTTGTGGCGAATGACCCTGCATGTCAAGATAAGCCTTTTTTGTCACCACTCTCCTACTTGCGACAGAGCTGCACGTTCTTCGCGAGCTGCCAGAAATGTGTTTAGAGGGAAGCTAAAATGTATATCTTATCAGACTAGATATCGCACTACTCTGAGATTACAGATAGATACCTGGTTAGTACTAAAGGACGATTTAACAACAGCTTTGGAAGACAGCTAGCTACCCTGCATCAAACACCTCAGATGACATTGATTGACATACCAACAACGTGCCACCATATCTAAGCATAACTTTCAGGACCCAAAACCTGTATTATTTACTGACAGAAAGTCAAAAAATATCTAACCTTTTAAGGGCGTACCCAAAACCAACACGGAGGTACGTGCTGGAGCTATTGATTTTGACTCGTGGACTCGAGATCTCACGAAGGTAAAGCGCTGTTAATCAACGGATCCAAGTGGTTGAACTACACACACGACCAATGCACCACCGAAGCTGCAATGACTTTCGGGCGGAAACAATCATCACTCTTCCTTCAAAGAACCTCTATACTATATCGTGCAACTTAATGAGCTAAGCGATATCAAGACCGGACCGACGGGAACGCACAGATCTGTCCACGGAAAATATTCTTCCGTACCAATTACAGCTCCCAACTGAAGGCTTCAATGTATGATCTGCATACCGCCATCATGGTTTTCCTGCGATTCCCCGTCCAAATATGTTATACCCCGCCTCGGACCACCTCCGTCTATCCCTTTCTAGACATTATGCTTAAACAAGATCCTCCGTCGACATTCCTTGGTCATAAGATCAGCTCGTGATTTGTGGGATGGGAAAACTAGGTTGCGTCCTGGATCTGAAACGTGGATTTGAGTAGATATAAGTAGGTCGTTAATCGCTACGTGAAACTTGTAAGCTTGGATAAATTGTCTTGGCAGAGTTTTCAAATCATAGTTATTCTCTGTTGAGTCTCATACCATGCTGTCCAAGCTTCTTGTTGCTGCCATGGGCAGCATCTTGGTTCAGAGCGCCGCAGTCCACGCAGCGTCAAGCATCAGCTATCTCTTCACCTTGTGAGTTACTAAACGATAAATGAATGAAGTGAAATTGACGTGTTTTAGTGGCGACTCATATTCCCAGACTGGCTTCGACCCCAACGGCGCACAGCCCTCCGCCGCAAACCCCCTCGGCAACCCCCCATTCCCAGGATGGACAGCAGCCGGTGGAGCAAACTGGGTCGGCGACATGGTCAAAGAGCAAAACACCTCCCTCGTTCTGTCATACAACTTTGCCTACGGAGGCGCTACAGTCGATGCCAACATCGTCAAGCCCTATGCAAGCACTGTCTTGAGTTTTGTAGACCAAGTCAACCAGTTCTCCAACTCTGTCGGCAAGCATCCAGCTGGCACGTCTTGGACAGCGCAGAACACCATTGCAGGGGTCTGGATCGGTGTTAATGACGTTGGAAACTCTTTTTATTTGCAAGATGCAGACGCAGTGGTTGAGAAGGCTACTACGAGATACTTTGAGCTGTTGAAGGTTCTGTACAGTGCTGGTCTACGCAAGTTTGTGCTGCTGAGCGTTCCACGTGAGTCATTGGGCACTATAGTGTTCTGAAACTTGCATGCTAACGATGTATTTAGCAACCGAGTTGACGCCGTTGATGATCCAACAAGGCGCTGATTCGAACGCTCTTCTTGTCAAGGCTATCAAGCTCTACAACAGCAAGTTGGCCTCAAAACTCAGCGCTTTCAAGAAAGCCAACTCTGGTGCCAAGACTCTTCTGGTTGATACCTCTGTTTCTTTCAAGAAGGCTATCAACAACCCCAAGGCTTATGGTGCTCCTGATGCGACTTGCTACAACAGCGATGGAAAGTCATGCGTGAGTAACCTCCATTGAGTGAAGATTCCTTATACTGAAATTTCAATAGCTATGGTTCAATGATTACCACCCTGGAATTGCTATTAACCAGCTGGTGGCTGAACAGGTGGCGAATGAACTCAAGTCTAATGGCTTTGGATGGTAAACATGCCAAGACTGAGGCGGGTGGGTTCCCGCAAAGATGCATTCCGGGATTTATGAGAGAAAACAAGTCTTTAGCTTGAGAAACATTGATCAAGTGCATTTCAACTATGATATCAAAACCAGGGGATAGATACCATAGGACATATGCCTGAAGTAACTTGACCCGTATAATACGCCTGAGAAACATCCCAGTTAAATCTATTTATCTACGCTTATTTACTATTTGTTCCTTGGGACTCATAGTAATCGTCATGTTCGTTTCGGGCCAAGCTTTTCTATTATTAAATAGTCATGCATTACTAACTTAACCAATAAGATCTATACTGTTCTCTCTATCCCCTTCCCTCCAATAGCGCACCCGTTTCTTAGAGGGTCCTGTCTAGTGTGTCCTCTATTTGGCGCAGATGGTGGCAGTGATAGTGGCAGGGCTAGGGCAGCCATAGACCTTCTTCATGCTGGGAGTGCTGTAGCAAGAAGCATCGCCAGCAGCGCAGTCAAACTGCTTGCATCCCTTACCGGTGGTGAGGATGTTGTGCTTGTTGGCGAAGGGGTTACCCCATTGACTAGATATGTTAGTATGACGTCAAGACAGTGAGAAAGCGCTTGAACTTACGTGCTGAACTCGTAGTAAACGTAGTTGGGGCTGGAGGTGGAGGAGTAGCCAAAGAAGAGAGGGTTGGAAAGAGTCTTGGTAGTGGCAATCTTGACGGTCTGTGAAGAGTTTTGTTAGTTTCACATGTCCAGCTAAGGAGCAATCAATGAGGGATACGAACAGATCCAGTAGAGCGGAGGTTCTCAGAGAACTTCTGTCCGGGCTTGAGGGTCACAAGAGGTCCAGGAGCACCGCCGTTATAAGGCCAAGACTGAACATAGATGGTACCAGAGCAGTCGTTCTTGACAACAGCCTGGTTAGCGGCGGCGGCGCTGCCGACAATGGCGGTAAGGGCAGTGAGGATGCTGAACTTCATTTTGGCGAGTGAGAAAATATCTTTTGAGATGAGAGAGTCTGGTAGTTGAGAGAGTCTTGTAGATGAGAGAGGAAGTGCTTGAGAAGTTGAGAGTGATGCTGAAAATAAGTTGACCGACAGCCACTATTTATACAGAATGGCAAACGTTTAGACATTCGCCTCATAAGTTTGGACATTGCGGTGAAAGGCGATTAAAGTTGAATACGAGCCGGCATTGACTTGTGGCGTTCTACTAATGGTTATACGGGCGATTATCGGTTCGTATCGATCCATCTTGTGACAAGAATAGACCAGAGCTAGATCGCGTAGCTATCCCGAAAGCGTCGGCCTGAGCTAACCGTGCCGAGGGCCCGAGGCTTCCGCCATAGCACTAACTTCCCAATCCGGAGAGTTACAGCTAAAAAGCGAGAGTTTGGGGTGAGCTCGAGAGTCTAGAACACACGGTGAATGCTAAAAATAAACAAAAAGTGTATTAAGATTACATTAAAGGGATAGGTAATAATATGCATGTCTCATAAAGAAGCGGCGGAATGGCATTTCTGTGGTAGGTATCTCATTCTCGAAGAGTTGCATCGCTGTCACTTGGTCTGCCGTGGCTCCATTCGTCGTCTGCTCGTCTCTCTACCACGATCTCTTGTGTAACAACGGTCGTGGCTTTGATCCCTCGACTCGGTGAGCTTGGTTCCATTGGACTCTGCGACGCTGCCTCATCAACATGATTCAGTCCCTGCTCAGCTTTAATACTGACACTAACACCGGGGTAGGTACGGTAGTGTTTGTGAGTAATTGATGGCAGAGGTACTTCATCTTTTCGCAAGGTGGATGTATCTTCCATCGAGTCATGACTGATGTCTTGAGTTCGCCTTCGAGACATACTTCGTAGGTTTTGACTGCTGCGTGTTCGAGTATAGCCATACCCAGAAGCACGGTTGCTTCGGCCCAATGATGAGGCAAAAAGCTTGGGCATGAGCTTGGAGAAGAGTGGTCGGAGGGTAGGTAGGCATGACGAAATAATAGCGAGGGTGACTTCGAGGAATGACCATATCGCGGCATCGACATTATCCCAATTGGGATCTTTTGTTGAAGCAGCGGTCTTTAGTGTTCGAATGCGGATAATCGAGATGGCACAAGTCCTGGCCGTGTTAGTAACAGCGTAGCAGAAGCGACTGAGTTACTTACAAGAAGCCAATGCTGAAGATGGCCAACAGCATAATCTTTTGTTTCTTCGGAAGCTTCAGGCTTCCAATGACTGGCAACGGCATGCAGAATACAGTGATGTCTGTGACTAGGTTGAAGCCGGCCATGACGTACCAGACCGTCAAAGGGTCGGTGCAACGTCCATCCAAAGTCGAGTTCCAGAACTTGGCGACCGGTACACAAATGAGAGTATTAAGGAAAGCGATCGTGATAGTCCAGGCGACCATGATGACCAGTCCGTAGAATGTCAAGGCCTGTAAGATCGGTATGGCAAAGACTCGTCGGTATTGAAGAAGAATTCCGATTTTGACGAGACACATGGCGACATTGTATACAATGACGGAAGCATAGAATGCCTAGTATATATTAGCATGAATTGAGGTCACGGAAGAGTGAAGCTAACCTTCATGTAAGCAACGTAGTTCTCCTTCGACTGCTCCCAAGTATGATGCCCAAGCCCATAATTATTCTCTACATCCTCGTCAGCACTCACTCTCCACAACAACGTTGATCGAAGTATACCTAAACCAATAGCCACTGCAGCTCCAATTGTGAGGACCTGGGCAGCAGCCATAACTCTATCATCCCAGCCGAGAGAATGAAGAACCTTGTATCGCACATAGAGTCGTAATACGACGGTGATCGTAGAAAGAATGGAGAAGGTGATGAGAATGGCTTGAATCTCTACCGAGCGGGATGAACTATCCGCCGGCATTGAACGAGCATCCATAGTTGGATGACTCTCGTCAGCCCAACGAAGATACATTGTGCACTCACGACGGAAACAAATTTCAACATATGTTTGGAGTCATCAGAAACACATTTTCCCTCACGCGGGGGCCATAAGGTCTAGTTATGTATATTAATATTAATCCACGAGAGGGGCTCATAGTTCAGCTCTCACAGACTCCGTCTCACTACTGTAAGAGATCGACGAGCTTGAGCTTATAATGCATATCCAATCATCAATATCCCCCCCTGCAGAGCGATGATCTAATCGTGCATTTCTTTCCTCAAGCTGTAATCTCTCCGACCTGATCTGCGGAGGCAATGATACCCTGGACCTGAAGAATACCGCTGATCGTTGTTTTACTGCAACCAACCAGATCGAGGCGTCAACTGCCGCAGGCCTGTTGCGGGCGACGTGAGCTTGGATTTTGCTAACTGCCGATCACAATATACCCATGTGGTTGGAGTGGGGTTCGGCGTTGACACTGACAGGCTTTACCGAATGTTCCGAGGTTAAAGATTGTGGGTTTGTAAGGGATTTGTAACGATGAAGAAGCTCTGTGCGGTCTTTTGTTTCGTCGATCAGTTGTTGGAATCTCCACTGGTGATATTGTTCTGCTCAGCCAAGAGGCCCAACAAGTTGGAAAGAATCAATGCCAAGCCATATCCTTGTTGAAATGACCTGCATATCAGATCTCATTTTTGCTTTTTTGTTATGCTTTGGTTTCACCGCTTTGACTGATTCTTGCCTGATAATCGAGCGACATCGAAATGTCGTGATTATCCGTAATTCCGTGGCGTGTCTTTTGGTTTCAAGTAGATCTGTAACCTGGCCGGTGACGAACGAAGATCCCGCTGCAGAAAGTGAGCATGTGACTGGGGGAACCCTGGTCCATTAATGATTTGGGCCCGTCAATATGGCACTGAGATGTGAGTCCGTCTCGACGCTATCGTGACATTTGGCATTGACGTAGTAAATAAAACAATTAGCTCAAAGAGCCATTATTCACGCTAAGAAGATGACAGCGCTTTGGCCCTCTCGTGACTCGGATTGAGCTCAGACGTACCCTGATAGCGCGTCATGGCGACTCAGATTGTCTGACGGCACCCCACTGAAACAATTCTTGGTTTCATGGACTCAAAACATTACATGAAACATTTGCGTGATAAGATTCTATATGTCGTATAATATACGTTCGCTTGCACGATATTCTCCGCGGAGGACTTACTAGGGTCTCTACGCGACGTTGTATCACTTTCCAAGCTAACTACTCCATAAATTTAACTAAGCACAGAAGATCTCAGGTATGCCTGCTCACCGCGTGAATTGGCAATGCGACTCCATAATGCTCCATTGTATAATTTTAAAAGCTCCGCGTGAACGTTACATAGTAGCCTCCCCTCACTAAGTTCTCTGTGGTGATGTCGATCATTTGAGGTCACAATCGGTCCCCTCAAGTCCTGAAGAGATACACGCTGCAAAGCAAGGGCGACATTGTTGTGCAAGTGAACTTGTCATAAACCCCGTACAAGCGATGTTTGGAATCTTGGCGAAATGCAGCTCTTTTTGAATAGAGTTGGTCGATCGGAGAGTCGCTTGACATGCTGCAGATCAGCGACATTTTCGTCGGCGCCACTGACATTGGGCATCGACAAAGGCACTATTGTCTATAACGCTGCTGCCGTAGATCCGTTGAGTATTTGGTGTGAGATGACGCATACAATGGTCATATATAACGTCTTTGCTCATGTTACATGCCTCGGACCCAAGGCTTTTGCTTCGGAAGCAGGTAGTTGGCATGAGGTATGCAGAGCGAGGTTCTCTTATTGTTGGGTGATTTTGGAGGTGAACTGAAGGATTATGATCTGATGTAAGCTCGAAATAATGGAAGTCGCGTGTAATGATCTGGGCTTTGAGCAACGCTGGTGCACATGAGTGTACTCCCCCATGACCTGGTCTTGACGCTGGATCTACATAAGCACTATTAAGTCAGGTATTTACTAATCATGTCTCCAAACGTTGGAACGGGTGCTAGTCCTAATCGTGTCCTCGGAAACTCACTGCTTCAGTATAGCAGGCCCATAACAGACACCGTTAAACCCTCAATTCGCAGCCATGTCAGTCCAGACATCCTCAACTTGCTCAATCTGGCAATCCCTTCGCCAAGACATACGATAACTCACCTCATCATCCCCCTCAACAGTCAGTTTGCTCAATGATGGCATTGCCACGTGTTGACCTCAACCTTCCATTCCCAGCCTCACCAACTAAGCGAGCATATCCGCGTAAGCGTTATGAGGCCTTCATCACCATACCAAGTCGCTACACCCAACTGACTTTACGTAACATACCAGCACCGTCCATCACCAACGACAGGCTCGACTCTTAAGGTCTCACTACCCATTTATTTTAGCTTTGTGGTTACTCAGATCTGCTTCGAGCCCTTGCATACGGAATGCGCCACGTCCCGTCCGCTAAGAGATTCCGGATCGCTTATGAAAACGGAAGGCAAACTTTATTTTTCTTCCTCGCGAAAGAGCGAGCATGGTATTTAGAGAGCGTGTCATCACATTCGTGGAGACGAGGGTTTGCTGGCTGTTTCTTCTCATGTCTTACATATAGCGTCACTTGTACGTGCGTACAGTATTAACCAACGCGGCACTCTCATACTAGATCGTGGGCACTATCACACCGCAGCCATGGCGATAGGACCGTCAACCCTTCTGGTCAGTATTATTGTTACTGTCTGATCCGTTAGCTAACAAGTATAGATCACAGAATGGACACTCATCGCCTTATCAACCATCGTCATCATCGCACGAATCTACCTCCGACTCGTGATCCAAAAACGAAGACTTATCGACAGCGACATATGGATGATTCTGGCATGGGCAGCTGGCATAACCGTGGCGTCGTTCTGCGTTACATATGTTCACATGGGGGTGATGGAGCCATGGGTCGACGGCACTTTGAAGGATTATGATGGAACTCGCGAGGACAAAGAGTTTGTTCTCAAGGTATGGAATAATTGCTGTTATTCAGGTCAAGGACTAACACTTGGGCAGTTGCTTTGGATCTGTGCTTTGCCTTTCTTCACGGCGTTTTATCTCTGCAAAGCTGCTTTGCTTGCTGTTTATCGCCAGGTCATTCCCGTTCATATGCACAAGAGGAGAATGTTTCTGTGGGCCACTGCTCTCTATGTTGCTCTATCTTATATCGTCACCATGGCTCTTCCGTTTTGTGTCTGTATCCCGGTCACTAGATTCTGGTTAGTCACCGTCAGCGGCAGAATGATGCAAGTTGCTAACATCGATAGGTCACTGGAACCTGATAACAAATGCCCACATAATGCTGCAATGATGTTCTTGAAGACTTCTTGGGCGCTGCATTTTGCTGGCGATGTATTCAGTAAGCGCCTCATCTTGATGACATGACCTAAGCTAACATACTAAGTCTTCATTCTTCCTTGGCTCATCGTACCTGATCTCATGATCAAAGGATGGCTGCGAGTTGGTGTTTACTTGACCTTCCTTCTCGGCATCATCAACATGATCATCAGTATCGTCCGCTTCCATGAACTATTCATCGCCGGAGCCCACCGCAAGGTTTCAATCGTCGAAGCCCGTAAGTATCTCTTCCAAACCCACAAAACCCACACTGACATACCTGTAGACTTCTGGAACACCTTGGATCTATATCTCGGTCTGGTCATCGCCTGTCTCCCCTCATTACGACCCTACTTCAACCTCGCTGCCAACTCACGCGCTTTCAACAGCATTCGAGGAAAAGGAACAAACCAAAGCAGCCGCTACACCACCGACTCCATCCAAAAACCAGAAGCAGCGAGACTTACCCAGGACCAATCGGGTATTTCGCCCAGTCGACCTATCAGACGTTTATCACATTCATCGCGAGATTTCGACTTGGAGTCTTGCGCTGGCTCGTCGGATTCACATGAGGATGCTAAGAATAAGGCTTTTGAGATTGAACTGGCTCGGGTTCGTACTCGTGCGAGGGAGTCATTGGATGAGTAGAATATGCACACGGGGAATAGCATATCAGAGCGACTTGCATGAATACTGTTAATTTACCAAGTATGTGACGCGGGACTAACACTCTCATTAATTTTGGGATGGTGTTATAACCCATACTCCAACAAACCTAATAAAAGTCACTGCTTTCAGCTTTACAAACTGCTAGAGTATTACACATCGCACATGCACTAATACGCTTCCGGCCATGAAGCCACTAGAGTTTATTTCACAAATGGAGAATTCTTCAAGGACAGTCGATTGTATTGGTATGCTGTGGCGCCAGCTATCGAAGCTGCTCAACTACCAAACCAAGGCTAGACTCGAGCGCAATCTAGACCTGAGAGATCCAACTGTCCTTTTTTCTTCCCCCACCACCGAGAGCCTTGTCGGGTCGAGAGCTTGCGAGAGGAATGAAGACCAGAGCTGATTAAACTTGCAGTAACTTGATTGTGTTTGATCCTTGGGTGCCCCGCGTGCTGCCCCAGTGATCGTTCAATCCCTTTGCCCTCTTCTTCTTGATACGTCTCGCAATCGCAATGTATCTCCGAATCGTGTTTTTGTATCCACTGATATTGTGGTTTCCAAGTCAGTTCCCATCCATGATTATATAAATATATTAATAGCCCCCCAGAAACGCCTTATCAGATTCTTCCCCTGATTTCTAGTTAGCGTACTTGTCGAGGCAATATACCGAGGCCGTGTTGGGTTCGCACCTTTTACATCTGTTTGTTCTCCTTGGTCTTCTTTTGCTGCGTCTCGGACGAATCTGACTTTTTGTCGCTGAGTGCAGAAACCTTCTCTTTCACTTTTTCCTTCTCTTTGATGGGCTTTTTAACGGGAAGCTTGCTGATTTTACCATCAAAGGTGGGTATCAACTTGCTCGAGGGCTTTTTCTCCTTTTCCTTTTGCGCTTTTTGTAATTTTTCTCCAAGCTTCACCTTCTCACTCGGGGGATTTGAAACCCAAGTCGGAACCAGGCGGCCGGGCTTGGGCCCATTCCTTTGTTTCGCTTTCTTCTGAGCTTCTTCCAATTCCTTTATCTTCTTTTTCATCTGCTTTTCCTTCCTGTTCCTTCCGATCTTGTCTCCAATAAGTAGCCAAGCCCAAAATGGTAGGAGCCCGCCGCATCTTGGCGAAATCTTTGCCTTCTGCTGAACTCCTTTCTCTTCGGTAGGAGCTAGTCCGTTCGTGTGATGCTTGGCGGAGAAGCCTGGCCAAGGTACTAGGGGGCCCTTGAGCCTGAACTTGGGCTTCTTCTTCTTCTTCTCGAATAGCTTGAATAGAAGCCTCCCTTTCCCCCCGGTCAAAATATCTAACAAAGACAGCGTACGCCCGCCTGACTTGTTTGTCTTCTTCTTTTTGCCTTTAACCCCCGGGTATTTGCTGCCCTGACCATGCTTGGACTTTCCATCTCTGTTGTTTTTGAGGACCTGGCGAGCCTTCTCTTTCTCGCTTCTTTTCCCGTTCTTAGGACTTTTAACGGAAGACTTCACCACCTTCGATTCGACTTTAGACTCGCTGTCATGGTCGATTGCATACTTATTGCTCTTTTGGGCTGAGTCATCCAAGTCCTCCTGGTCGTCTTTGTTATTCTTACTTTTGCTAGACTTGTACTTCTCGCCTTTGTGGGTTGTTTCGGTCTTGTCATCCTTTGAAGAAACCTCCTCTGGATATTCGGTCTTCGTCGATTCTTTGACCCCATTCTCTTCAGGCCTGTACTTTGATGCGTACTTGTCACCATGGTGCTTATACTTGTTCTTTTGCTCTTTCTTGAACTTCTCCCACGTGTCCTTCCACGCGTCTTTGTACTTGTCCTTGTACGCTCCATCTGTGGGCTCCTTATCGTCGTGATTCCCGTGCTTGTCCTTGTACGTTTTGTCTAAGGGCTCCTCATCGTCTTGATACCCGTGCTTGACCTTGTTCTTTTTCTTATTCTTGTACTTCTCCAACGCGTCCTTCCACGCGTCTTTCCATTTTTCATTGTACGCTTCGTTTGTGGGCTCCTTATCGTCGTGATCACCGTGCTTGGACTTGTTCTCGTTCTCGTACATTTCTTCGATGACCTTCTTCCAGGTGACATTACCGTGGTTGGACTTGTTCTGATAGTGTCTGCCTGTTTTACATGGTGATCTCGCAACGACGACGGGGGATGGGCTGTCCACGTTCAAAGGATGAGCCACGACGTGGGTGGCTCCCACTAGGAGGACGAGGAGGAGTCTGGAAAGACATGAAGGAGCCATTTTGGAAGATTAGGGGTAAAGAGGAAGGGTAATGTGCAAGGGTGGAATGCCCCCTCTGACGCGGGAGCAGAATGTGGTGTCTTTCGAAAGGAGTTTGGATGAGGGAGGAAGTGCTGAATTTATAGACAAATGGACAGCGTAGAATCATACGGACTTGCGTTTTCCCAACATGGCTTGTGGGCTGCTCGATTGCACCATCGACTCAAAATGCTAAGATGTTTTGTTTAGAACGCCGAGGTTGACGACACGAAATGTTAACTCCACATGCAGCATACGGGATCGTTGACATCACCGTTCAAGAAACCTCTCTCAGTAGATTCTTCACATCTTGTCATCCAGAAACATTGACTGAAACATTACGCTGTACTCGAAGGAGATATCCCTCAGCGGATATAGCTCAAATCTCAGCTCAATGGATGGCTCCAAGACTATAGAAAGAAGACCATGAGACTTTGATCAGATCTGCTCCAGATTTCTTTCTCGGACTTTGAGCTGAAGTATACTCATAACATAGACGAATAATGAGCCTGTTGATATTTTGACGTGTTTTGTTAATACTTTGATAACATAACTACCCCGTCGAGTGATAGCAGCATCTCCTTGACACCTTTCTCCTGACTTCAGTGTTTTCAATTCCCTCACTGGACCCCTTTTCGGTCGTATCCCAGCTCAAATTTCATAGCAGTAGCCACCGGCCACTTTAAAGATCCCGACACAAAACTGGCCGACGTATCGGAGACTTCACGTCAGCAAAACAATCCGTAAAGTCTCCTCACCAAAGACATATAAAAATCCCTATTGAGTCAATCTTATTGCCACAGCTCATTCAATCACCCGACACATCTATCAATTACCCTCACAATGTCAAACCCTCTCGAACTCTTCTCCCTTTCGTGGGGAATGTACCCCCGCCGCGTCCTAATCTATCTCGCCGAGAAGAAGCTCCTCAAATCACCACTCGTCAAAATCACAGAAGTGACCGTGTCCCCCAATAGCAACAGCTTAACGGCGCCCGGAAAACCTCAAGGCACAGTGCCAGTTTTGCGTCTTTCTGATGGAAATTTCATCAAGCAGTCAATCGCCATTCTCGAGTACTTTGAAGACATTTGCGATAATCCACAGCAGCCATGGCAGGTTGAAATTGCTAAGGTTTCTGGTGGCAGTATGCGCGGACGGACGGCGGAGGAGAAAGCACGCGTCAGAGAAGTTCTAGGTCTTGCGGATGAAGTCACCAGTCAGTTTGGGTTTGCGTGCCACAAGGGGACGGTGCTGTTCAATATGCTTGAGGAGACGCATCCGACTACGGCGAAACTTGCTCTTGAGTATTGCCAGAAGAATCTCAAATTGCTGGAGAAATACTATGAGGGGGATACTCGTTTTAATGGTGGAGATGGACAGGTCACTATCGCTGATTGCGTTCTATACTCGACTCTCCACTTTGCCAAAGACCTCTACTCTCTGGATCTTCTGGCAGACCCTGAACTAGCTAGTCTTCGGGCATTTTACACTTGGTTCAGCGGCAGAGAAAGTGTCCAGGTGCCGGAAAACCATTTCCCTGCTCAGATCAAGGAATTGGCCTGTCAATGGCTTCCTGTAGAGTAACTTTAGGTGGCGACAAGAACAAACTGTATTCACGTCCACGAGTTCAAAGACTGATATCAGATAGAGATCATAGACTTATTATTATGCATAATACACAGAGTCATAGATAAAGATAACCTCGTACTCTGCCAGATCCACTCCACCACGATCATCATCTCGGGCCGTTGATAGCGCCGCGTCTCGGCTGCAGTCTTTCACGGCTGTTCCCCCTCCCGAACTATTGCGGGGGTGGCGCATAAACTCCTTCGGATGTTTTGCCTATCAAGTTCATGATTGATGTCATGTGAAACCAATCTCGTCATTGATAAATTGAGACATTTCTCAGTACTCAAACTCACACAAAGACCAAATACTCATCATTCATTATGGGCTCCACGAATGGAAGCGAGGCAATCAAGCCTCTGATGCTCATTGACGGCCAAGTATAAGCCAACTCCCCGCTCATTGATTAAAGTGAACTGACGATATCAGTTGATCGGCGCTTCTGATGGCAACACGTTTCCCCTCTTTAACCCAGCGACTGGCGATAAAGTCGCAGATGGTAAGATACATGCAAACCCCGCTTTGATTCTCAGCTAAAACTGTCTTTGCCAAGTCCCCGAAGCCACAAAAGACGATGTCAACAACGCGGTCGCAGCTGCTCAACGTGCGTTCCCCGCATGGTCTGCTTTAGATCCCGCCAAGCGCGGCGGCTACATGAAGAAACTCGCGGGTCTGATCAGACAACATAATGACGAGCTGGCTTTACTCGAGGCAAAGTCAATGGGTCGTCCACTTCCAGAATTCTTTGAGGGGTACGCCGCTGCTGGGAGCTATGAGTACTACTCTGAGGCTTGGCCTCATATCCAAGGCCAGGCGAGTCTTAACACGCCAGGCTATGTGACCATGACTCTTCGTCAGCCATTCGGTGTTGTCGGTGCTATTATTCCCTGGAACGCCGCTCTCCTCTTCTTCGCGGGCAAAACTGCCCCCGCGCTGATCACTGGGAATACAGTCGTGCTCAAGTCGAGCGAGAAAGCGCCGCTCGGCGCAGCCAAGCTAGCCCAGCTGATCGACAAAGCTGGTTTTCCACCTGGAGTCTTTAACGTCATATCAGGCCATGGTAACCCCTCTGGAGCCGCCCTCTCATCACACATGGACGTACGCGCAATCTCGTTCACTGGCTCAGGACGAACAGGACGGGCGATTCAGGAAGCAGCTGCCAAGTCTAACCTGAAGAAAGTCATTCTTGAGCTCGGTGGCAAATCGCCTGTTATTATCTTCGATGATGCGGATATTGAACAGGCTGCTAAAGACACTATGCACAGTATCCAGTGGAACAGTGGACAGGTCTGCATGGCGAATTCTCGCGTTTACGTGCAAGATACCATTGCTGAGAAATTTATTGAAGCTAGTAAGAAGGTACTTGCAGCTGCAAAGCCTGGTGATCCAACGCAAAAGGGTGTTGATCATGGTCCGCAAGCGGACAAGACGCAGTACGAGACTGTTCTGTCCTATATAGATGAGGGTAAAAAGTCGGGAAAGCTCGTTCAAGGTGGAAAGGGAAGCTATGACAAGACAGGAGGCTTCTTCATTGAACCGACGATCTTTCTGGACACCGCTGAAAATGCGAAGATCATGAAGGAGGAGATCTTTGGGCCGGTGGTGAATATCAACGTCATCAAAACAGAGGAAGAGGCTATTCAGAAGGCGAATGATACAGAGTATGGTCTGTATGCAGCGGTTTATACAAAGAATATTGATCGAGCTATGAGAGTCACTCAACAGCTCAACTCGGGCTATGTCGGTATCAACTGCACCAGCCCCACGACTGCAAGAGATCTTCCTTTTGGAGGATACAAGTCTTCGGGGCAGGGAAGAGAGGGATGGCTTTATAGTATGGATAATTTCTTGGAGGTCAAGAGTGTGATGATGAAGGTGGACGCGGGCGGTTCCAAATTGTAATTAGGGCCGTGAAATTCCCAGCCTACAACACTAAATTCCACTTCTGCTTCCGTGGCCTAATCCTTGCTACTCTACGTTGAGCTGAAATTGAGTAAGACCCGATTTGCCTAACTGAGGTTGGCTCCCTATCCTGGCGCATTAATGCTGATGACCTGGCCCAAAAGAAGCCTTCGAGCAGCGCTCAATTCCTAACGGCAACACGTGTACTATAAACGAATTCTAGTAAGCAACAGCTCGAACAGACTTTCCGGATTTATCTTACCGTAGTTGAGCACAAATCATACTCATCGACGGGTTCATGGCGATGAATATCTTGGGCTGTAGTGCCATAGGGACAGACCAGATCGCCGTAGCCTTCAGCGCACTCGAGGAAGAGTTCGTGCCAATGCGGATGGGTCCCGACTTTATATACCTTTGCCCTTAGACCACAATATCCTGCGTGAGTGGAAGTGGCGAGGAGGACAATTGGGAGGAAGGTGTAGTAGGTAAACTTCATTTTGAGATGTGGGCAGGTTGAAATGAATTCATGAGAAGATATCACACAAAGAGAGACATCAGATCGTTTCAATATCTCAATATAAAATTGCTACTAGGACCATTTAAACGTTAAAGAGTAAATTGGTGTCTTAGTTAATTAGCACAGCTTGTAATACGAGCAGGAAAGTTCAAGCTTACAGATATAAAGAATATCCCACCAATGGAGGATTCTTATAATTATCAGAGGCATGATAGGGTTACATTAAGAACTACTCTTACCTACTAATTGGCTTTTACGTATAATTGAGTTCTCACCAGCGTTACAGCTAAGTAGGTAGAGTCTGTAATCCTTGTATGATTACTTCTTATAGGCGTGCTAGGGTAAATAGGGTTCAGTACTAACTTATTTATCGGCAAGCGACCTTGATACAGCCTCTACACCGCTTCCAGTTTTCTCAGCCGCACTCAAACTCTTCTAATCCAACCAAAAGACTCCAAGTCGAGCAGAAACTCAAAGTCCATGTTGATGAAGCTCTTCCAGAGATCAATCTCCCTCAACCACGGCTTCGTCTGCATCGCAAACGTAACAGCCGTACAAAACCTCAACAAATCATCCTCATCCACCCCCATAACCAATATCAAGTCCCCCCTATGCACAGCCATATCCCCAAACTTATCCTTCAGCACATCCAGCCTCTTCCCCGTAGTGTGGTGCGCACTGAATTCACTACCAGGCATATCCTTCGGGACAAACTTCCACTCCCACGATCGGCCACGACTGTCGAGGAAGCTTGTGTTTCTGCGGTTGAACATTCCTACCATGAAGGGGTAGTAGTGTGGTGCTGACCAGAGACGTAAAAGGGCGAAACGAGCGGCGGGATGCTTTGAGGAGAATGTGCGGGCGGTGGGGATTACTTGGGGCCATTTGGAGGGGTCGACGAAGCTGGGGGGGTATGTCATGGGGAAGTTGCCGTATTGGTCTTGGTAGTTGATGAAGAGAACGAGTTTGTCGGGGCGGTGGGGTTCGGTGTTGGCTGTTACCATGCCGAGAACAACTTCAGGATGGTTCTGCATGTATGCTGGGCCTATAACACCAGCTTGATACACTGTTACCCGTTAGTAATGTCTTGTAGTAGCGCGGGATGACGAACAATGAGCGATGATAGGACGGACTGCGAGACTCCATTCCATGCGGTACACGTCCCCAAAGTATCTCTCCGTCTTATAAAACTCCTTCCACTCCTTCCAGAACTCCTTCTCCCTAAATTTATAGCTCGTTCTTGTCCTTCGATCAGGCCGCACTTTACTCCGTTCCTTGGGATCAAAGACTCCTGATTTTCTGAAGTCGTCGCACTGGCTTGAGTTGACAAACATGGTTTGTAGCTTTGCGACTTCCAAGTTTGGGAAGAACATGGCGATCATGGCGAATGCTTGGACGATGTCTTGCACGATGAAGCTATGTGGCCAAGGATATTGCGGATCTTGGACGTAGTCGTTGTAATCGCCGCGAAGGTCAAGCCATTCGAGAATCTCGGCTATGAAAAAGATCCAATCTGTTGACCCTACGTGAGGCGTTTTGAGCATAGCGCGGAGTGTTTCTTGGAAGAGGTTGTATTTGGCGTTATACCCTGGCTCGAGATCTCCAGCGTGGAAAGACTCCTTGAAACCTGTTCCTGATAGTCTCCATCATGTTGGCCAAGTGAAATACTTACTAAAAGCCCTGTATCGCTCCATCATCTCCATGGGATCAGACTCCTCAAGCCGTCGATCATACGACAGCGTCTTATACGAATTCAGCAACCCCGTCCGCTGGAGAAGTGCCTTTTGCGATTTCTTCAATTTATCACTCCTCGCCTGCAAAAGCGCCGTCTCCCAGACCTTGGGCAGACCCCAAATATTATTCTCATCATCATGCTTCGCCATTCGCATCGCCTTCATCGGATCCTTCCCCTTATTAATAGCCTCCAGCCCCTTGAAAAAGTGTCTAGCCGTACTAGGCAGAATGCCATCCTCGATACTCGCAACACCGTTCCTAATCTCCCGGAAGGCAACACTCTTTCTATCAGAGGTGAGTTCGTCAGGGAAGAGAATAGCGTCTTCGACCTCGTTGGCTTTGTTGTAGAACATGTATGGTGATTCAGCTAGTTCGGTATCTTTGCGCATGGTGACTTTTTTGTTGCTCACGTCGAAGAGTCGGAATCCTGACCTTTCGTCCGCAATGGTGTCCCACAGGCTTTTGAGGTCCTCACAGGGTTTGATCTGGCGGGTACGCATGGTCTTTTCGTTGCGGTGGAGGCTGCAGAGGAGAGGTTCCATGTGGACGTACATGTCGCGAGGTGTTCTCATAGGCCAGGCATTGCGGAGTTCCTAGCCAGAGTCAGAGATAGTGAGCATGTTGGGGATTAGGGGACTTACCATGACGACAATGTTGTAGAGGTCCATGTGTGGCTCGCCGGGTACAAAGTCCCAGATAAACACATTATAGTAGTCATCAAACCCAAACCTCCACTCTCTCAAAACATCCGTCAACTTCATAAAATCAGGCCCAACCTCTAGAATATTAAACCAATCATTCTTCGAAGCCCTTCCAAGCCCTTGTTTCTTCCGATACGTCCAGAGTTGCTCATCGTCCGGCGCAGTGATGACACGCCCAGTCTTGCCATCCCGCACCATGACAAGAAGCTCTACCCTCCGCATAAGAAGATACTGCAGAAAGCGTCTAGTAACAGGATCATTCCGCTTCATGTTTCCAATGAGAATGTTCCTCGTCTCAACGATATCATGCTGCCGACGACCTTGGCTTCGTCCGCCGATCTGATGATGGTGACTATACTTGTCTGCGTCAAAGTCTGTGAAGTAGGGGAAGAACCCTAGCTGTTGGAGCTGCTGCATGAAGCGGTCTTGGCCCCATGACGTCCAGTTCGATGCTGGGAAGTACTGCCACAGCGTGAGCAGGTTAAGATCAGAGAACTCGGACCAGTTTCTGCAGAGTTGGATAGCATGCTTTAGATCGCAGTCCTTGGCCATGACGGAGAATTGGAGCCATCCATCGCGAGACATGGCGTTCTCACTAGCATGATTCCAGATACTCTTCCCACAGATGGTAACCTTTGTCTTTCTCTGACGCTTCGATTTCTTGCCTTTTTCTTAAATCGATGGCTTTCGACTTCTTTGATCACTCGTTCTTTAAGCCAATCATCAGTGTGAAGATGATGATATCGCTTATCACCTTGCAAAAGCTCCTCCATAGTTTCATCGTCGTCATCGTCGTCTTCGTCTTGGACGGGGAGGTCATCGTCTGCTTTGTCGCCCCGGGCGAAATCGGCACATGCGTCGCGAATGTCTTGCAGTGTTGGTTCAGCGACCTTGAGGCAGAGATCTCGGAGATCAGCTTCTGTGACGGAAGTGTCGTCGAGGAATTCTTGGACAGTTGTGGCTCGAAGGGCAGCGGGGAGGAGAGATGCTTGTAAGAGGACAAGACGGCAGAACAGGAGGAGTTTGATCTCCCGAATATCTCGGATTAACTCGTCAATCTCGTCGTCTTCCATTGGAGCAGTCTTATCCCATGTCTCATGGGGGTTCTCGATGGTACCGACGAGTTGCATGCCACAGATATTATCCAGGTTCTTCTTGACGCCCTGACTCAGTCGCTTTCTCATCTCCTCTTCAGTCTCAATGTTCTTCTTATCCGGCTCCTTTAGTTCAGTCTCGGTGCTATGCTTGCCGCTGGCCTGCATGGCAAGGAGTTTCTTTTGTCCAAGAAGATTCTGAAGTTCTTCCAGTGGTGAGCTGTTGGCGGCGGCATTACTCTTCCCTTTATTCTTCTTCTTGTTCTTCAGCTTCTTGGTAGGCGCCGGGGCCTCCTCAGGGGGTGCAGGTTCTTCTGCAGGTTTGCTCGACGATGCATCAGTCAAAGCGGGCTTCTCAGCAGTAGCTTCATCGACTTCAACTTCCATCCACAAGAAGTGCTTGATCAAGTCAATGTATCGATGTCTCTGCTCATCCTCCATATCCTCGATAGGATCCCAGGCCTCGTCATCTGCGTCTTCATTCATAGCCATGCGCTCTCGGTATGCTTCTTCGAGAAAGGCATCTTGAAGTTTCTGCTCCTCCCTCTTGCGCATTAATTCCATTCTAGCTTCCATCTGCTTCGTGTGACGCTTGAACAGAGCAGCTTCCTGTTTGAGTTTCTTCTGCTCTTTCTCGCGGTTTGCTTATTCATCATCTTGGGCATCGCGTACCCATGAGTACCATTGCTCTTTCTTGTACAGAATAGCCATGAGTCGCTTGCGGGCTCGACTAAGACTCTGAAGCCTTGCCAGTCCCTGAAAGCGTCGCCGGCATTAGCGCTCACAGGGTGCTATCAGCCCAGAGAACCCGGCTTGGAATTCGACGCGGGCGGATTCCACCCAATAGGAACATATTACGCCATGTCCAGTTTTTGGACATGAATAAGGGTTCGCCACTTGAATCAGGCTCAAGCGTACGGACGGCTGTGTTTGCAGCGTCGCGTGTCGTTCTGGTGGAGGGCTGCCAAATTGGTGATGACGGGGAAGCATCAGAGCGCCGTGCTATTCAGCTGGCAATGCTGCTTTCTCAGCCAAAATTGGCTGGCCTCGGGGTTTTCAGGTGTGATGGATTGGTACATGACGCTTCGAACAAGAGATATGAGTTCATCTTCGACTTAGGCAGCATCGCTACTGACCTGAAGGACGACGGTATACGATTCTCGACAAAAGAAGAGTCGCTTTCGTCGCTACATTCTTTATATTACCATCTCTCATCGCCAACAGAAGGTTTTGGATCAGCGAAGGGCCATCAGCATCGCAATGGTGGCGACACCGGACATTACAAGGTCTTCCGATACACTAAGCCTGATGACGAAGTGTCTTTCCGTCCAGTCTCAGTACTGGAACGACTGGTTTTTGTACGTTCTCTGGCCCAAACACTCAGCACACTACACCTAGCCGAATGGGTGCATGGAAACATCACTAGCAAATGCATACTTTTCTTCCAGGCCCTTGATAGACAGCCGTCAACTAAAGGCGACGTCACACCACCAAGCGACGAGGCTTCTCCTGCGCGCCTCAGTCGTCCCTATATGTTCGGGTTTCAGTTTACACGCTTGGAAAGTGAATATTCAGGTTCATGGGGTCGTGGCCGGTTAGAGTCATGGAATAATTCGTATCGGCATCCAGAGCGACAGGTGCATCGCGATCGGGTGCCACAGGTGCGCCACCTACCACTGCATGATATTTACTCGCTGGGCGTGATCTTCCTTGAAATAGGCTTGGGTGAGCTTGCAGAGAATCTCATAGAGACGGGAAAATGCTCCTTGTTGAGGTTATCAATGGCCGCCGCCAGCGCGTTCAGCACGACGCCTGACCAGAGTGATGTGGCTTCGACGACTGCTCCGAACCCACTTTCACCAATCGAAAATATCAGCAACCAAGATATATTTCTGCATCTTGCCGATTGGTACCTGCCTGAGAGGATGGGTGAAGCTTTTGCACATGTCACTAGGCAATGTATCTCTGGAGAGTTCCGAATTGTGACCGACAACGAGAGCAGTGAAGAGGTTTCTCAATTGGAAGCACGAGCAGAAGGAATGACCCTCTCTACATTATTTGGGATGTCTGTAATCGAGCCGCTCGACAGGCTGATTCGGGTAACAGGTCTAAAATAAGTTGTAATACAGACTTTGATCTAATTACTCGGGACTATTACCCTTGTTATTGCTAAAGTAACAGGCATTCTTTAAACCCCTTCTAAACTTTATTTATTTCAATATGTCCAGAGCTACTTGCTAGAAAGCGTATCAATAACACAACTAGCCTTACTATCCTGCACTATGATAAGTTCTCTTATGTGAATAGGTAGGGTTAGGTAGCTATAAATAGCTAAAATAATCTAACTATACTATAATTATATATTATTATAAAAGCTATAATATTAAGTAGTAGTATAAAATCATATCTCTTAATGAAAGCCTTGATATATACTAGGACTTAATTAATATAATAAAGTATTACTAATAGTTAACATGTCTAATTAGTTGCTCAACTTGGGAAAGCCACCTTGAAGTTATGAGCTCTATCGGAGCACCCTGTTGCTAGGTCACAACTGGGAGCTACTGCAGGTATGCCTTAACTTTCAGGAGTGTATGAGGGGTCATACAATTGTACCATAATAAAAAAACTCGGAAAGTACAAAAGGTGTAACTTAATGTAATTACCTTACCTAGCCTCCCAGGCTCCGTCTCCGCACTACTTCAAAACTATCGGTATTTCGCCCCAGATGCGAACTAGTGTGAAATACCAGGAAAACCTTTGCCCTATTTGCCTGGGTATCCTCCTTGTCAGGACTTCTGATGCGTCAAAAGGCTGGGTTAAATCCACGGGGCAAACCCTTCAAATATTCAGGGAAGCTGTGGAGAATAAGTGTATTATCTGCTCAGTTGTATGGCATCTGAGTCGTCAGTATCGCCACCTTTGGGCAGAATCGCCTGAACTATGGGGGCCTATGAATTTTAGGGCTCATGCAGACTCGGGTAAAGAGAATATTATTAAGCTACATGTTCTGTACAATAACCCTCTGAAGAACGAGACTACTGAGGCTAAGTTTCGTCTCATTCCCACAAATGGTATGTTCCAACTTCAAACGATCCGCAAACATTGCTGATACCTTCATATGCAGATTTTGAATATCGCCAGAATCTTAACTTCTCCGCCCTTGAAGCTACTGTATCGCAAACCTCTCAGTTAACGACTGCACTGCAATGGCTTGAAAATTGCCGGTCTTCCCATCTCCGTTGTCGCGAGCCGCGCCCTTACGCTGAGAGCTGGCTACCGACGCGGCTACTTGATATTGGAAACGAAGGATGTACAAGCTGGAGACTCTGTATAACATCAGAAGACGCGATCTTACCACCATCAGCTCCGTACATGACGCTTAGTTACCGTTGGGGTCCAGACCCTCATATGCGTCTCTTATCTTCCAACGTCGCAAACTTTCGGCAGGATCAGCCCATTGTGAATCTTCCAGTCCTGTTTAGGGATATCATTAAAGTCTCCCACCATTTTTCTATTCGGTATCTCTGGATTGATTCTCTATGCATCATCCAAGACTCGAAAGAAGACTGGGAAAAGGAATCCTTGACAATGCAATATGTATATTCCAACTCTACATGCAACCTCGCCGCATCGGCATCTGAAAGCCCAGAAAGTAGGCTTCCCTATAAGAGAAACTTGGATTGCATCCGCCCTGGCAAGGTTCGAAGCTCACTATTTTCTGATCGGCTCCGGACTTTCTATATTTATGATAAAACGTACTGGAACCGGCAGACCTTCGATGGCCCATTACATAATCGAGGCTGGGTCTTTCAAGAGCGATTCCTTTCACCGCGTGTCCTCTACTTCGGCAAACATCAACTCCTCTGGGAATGTCGGACTAGTCATCGATGCGAGGTATTCCCCGAAGGCATACCGTCGCATTGCTCCGACAAGGCAATGGACTCACTCATGGAGTATCCATCGGGCATGAATCTAGTGCAGGCGAATAGAATGACTTTGAGGACATTCAATCTTTGGAATGATCTTGTACAACAATACTCTCGATGCGATCTTACCAGACCTTCCGATAAACTCCACGCCATGGCAGGCATTGCTAAACTGTTTGAGGAATTCACTGGCGACGAATATGCAGCTGGACTATGGAAGTCATACTTCACCGCCATGTTGGATTGGAGAGTATTCGAACCCAAATCGTCTGACTCTGCGGGTTATCGTGCCCCTTCATGGTCTTGGGCATCTGTGGATAGTCCTGTCAGGACTTTTGGCCTCTCAGCTGAGACGGAGCTTCTCGTAGACCTAGCCAAACTGGTTATCAAAACTCGGACATCTGATAAAATGTCCGCCATTCTCGACGCCTCTGCCGTGCTAAAAGCTCGAGTCATACCGGTTGTTTGCCAGTCAGTCCGTATGCCGTTTGCTACTTTCCAGGCCCCTGCTGGCAAGTTTAAGGTACAGATTCACCCGGACGCTATCGATTCGAAATTCACAGACGGCGACAAAATCTCATACATGCCTTTGAAACTTGATTATCAATATGGGGAGAGCGGCGAAAGAATTCCTTACGTGGTTTGCTTAATGCTAGAGGAAAATGTTCAGTCACTTACGCTCCAAAGTCAGTATCGCCGACTAGGATGCTTCGTCCTTCGGCAGGAGTATGGTAATGAGATAAGGTCGCTGTGCTTAGGATCTGAAACCAGGGAGGTTGAGATTATTTAACTGCATCATTATTTCAGCTCCTGAATCAGGCGAAAAGGGGCTTTTACGCATCTGGATGAGGTTATTACCCCTGTTTTCCTCTCTTGGAAGAGAAGGGTACGTAGTGAAACTGCCACCGCTCCACTCTCGCTAACGGAAACGTGTGATTGATGCTTTCTTCTAGCCCTGTACGATTTTCATACAGTTTTGCAGGGAGACACGCTCGCATACCCTGCACAAGACTTGATAGAAAATATAATAGTGACTTACTCATCCGACTTGGGACCTGCAATGTTAATATTAGAATTATTCAACACTTAAATCTTAAGTATTATTTTAATAACACTCTCTACTCCACGAGTCTGTTTCTTTCTGCTTTAGTGCGTGCTTACGTGATTTTTTTCCGTATTCATTAAGAGCACATAGGAATTTAACTCACCCAAACAAGCTTCTCGAGAGCTTAACCACATACATCAAATGTCAAATAACTATAAACATCTATAAATATCTATGCCCAAACACCCCAGAGGCTCCGTGTTTATACAACTACTGGATCCTACGCCCGTTTGTTATCCTCACAATTATACACTTCAATACATGCCCGGCAATATTCTGTACCTGACCTTGCTCTTGTACTCATCCCAGTCCTTGCCATACTTCTCAATACAAGCAGCATCATCTCTTCTCTCCCGATGAATAAGCAGGAACCCAAACCAAGCCGAGTAAAAGTACGTAAACAGCATACCCCAAGGCGCGGCCCCGTCCGGAGTCACCAGGCGACCATCGAGCATCTTGACGACCTCGTTTCCCGCTACAGCACTACCAGCTGGCAGAATGACATAACCAGCGAGCTTCGTTGGCAGCGAGAAAGGAAGAGACTGAAGCCAATCGCCAAAGTAATTGATGTGACGAGCCATTCCCCACCACCCGCCGGTCAAAAGCTTGGTTCCGCGCTTGGTCTGGATGAAGGTCATGTTTGCGAACGCAGGGTGGTTGGGATCTTTGCGGAAAAGAGCCTTTTGGTTGTTGGAGGATCGGAAGATATACAGCCCGATTGCAAAGACAGTGGCAATAGCGGAAACACCGATAGGTCCCAGATGAACGGGATAGACAGAGAGGTAGCGGCACTGAGTCGAGTAAAGGAAGGGGACCCAGACCATGTTACCCCAAGTAAGCATAAATCCGAGACCATCTTGCGTGATGTCCATCATACCCAACAGTCCAAGCTCTGAGTACTGTCCTTCAAGCACGTAGTAAGCTTGCACCGTAGCGATGACCAGTATACTGTCAGAAACATAGCCGTAGTTGCGATACTGCTGAGCGATAAAGGCACAGTTGAACAAGATCCAGCCTGTAAGAGCAGTGCGCATCTCCAACCAAGACTTGATGTCGATCTCACCGAAGATAGGAAGCGTGACGCGAGGGTTGAGTTCACGGCCGATGAAGAAGTCGTAGATGATGCGGCCGGTGTGTCCGCCTCTAGCTAACTCACGCAGTTCGGGGTTGCCCTTCTTGACGGAGAAGCTGCCGATGTAGACGTAGAGTGAGACGATAAAGGTTAGGACGGTGCTGGTAGTGAGGAGTTGGAGATAGTTGGTGGTCATGAAGGTCCAAACTGGGAATTCAGCGCCATAGATGTAAGTTCCAACAGCGCAGGCGACCAATTGCACGACACTTGAGGAAAAGGCTACGATTTTGTCAGTTTCACTCCCCAAGCAATGCAACCAAAGGAAACACCTACAGTTGAAGCGATACTTGAGCGCCTTGCCCGACTCCCTCAATTTCGTCCCATAGACCTCCTGCGCCGGCAAAACGCGATAAAGCACCAGACTCATAAAATAATAAGCAAAAAGCCACCCCGTGACCTCCCAGCTCATGAATCCCCAAATGCCCTCTTTCGGCCAAGGCGTTTGCTCCTTGAATTTCTGCCACGTCAATGTTTTTGGGTCAAGAAGAGCTGGCGCGGGACACCCTGAGACGTCGTTGCAGCCGAGATAGAGAAGCTGCATGAGAATTGGAAGACCAAATACGATGCCTGTGGCGCCGATGCTGTTGGGAGTTAGTGATGAAGGGGAGAGGGTGAGGAGGGTGCTCACGGGCCGCCGAATTCGTATTCTGGTGTTTTTGGGGCCTTCATTTTGAGGGACAGCCGAGAATAATTAGTGAGTAGTTTAGTGAGAGTGTTGGTTTGGAGTATTTGGTCAGTGAGTGAAGGTGACGATGTCGATGCTTTTATTCATGTAGAAATGTCGTGAATTGATATCGACCCATTCTCAAGTCAACGGAAGAGCTCAACCCGGCCCACAGCGATTAAAGATACCGAAACATCTCATCAGTGATTGGATGATGCATTTACTTGGTGGAGTACAGTCCTGCTCCCCATACGAATACGGACGCGAAAAGCACACCAAAATAATATAAGCACGTCTCACTATAAATCTACACTAGCAATCTGCTAATATTGTCAACCTCGGAGGCCGAGGAAGCCTTGAGCTTCTGGACTCCCCCCAAAAACAGTGGATCAATTTCATGCCTTGTAAAAATTGCCGAACCCAATCAAAATAATCCATTTGCAATTGACTTTCTACCGTGACATTCTCCCCCACGACTTTTACAGGGTTTTCTTCCCCAAGATCTCATTAATCTCATCAAGGTGCTCGGAAAAGTTGTCAACCAAGTTATCCCACATCTTGGGCTCGTGCTCGTGCTTCTTGTTGCTGTTCCACGCCCAGTCTGTGATGGTCAGTTGTCTACAGCTCTCAAACATGAATGCCACTGCCCCCTTGGAGATTTGCATCTGCGGCGGGGGTTGAGCGGATGCTGCTTTAAATTCCTGCAAGATGTAAGTAAGAGAGTGATGGGAGATGATGTGAAGGGATATACCTCGTAGGCTACACCGTGAGGAACCCAGCCGCACTCGAACGATACACCACCAGGCTGAAACTCATCAGACCGTCCTGCATACTCTCCATAAATAAGCCCCATTAGCTCCGAAGCTCCATTGCGATGATAATACGGTGGTCGGTACGTATGCGACGCGACATCCCAACGCGGCGAAAAGATGAGAAAGTCCGCCAACGGCGCATTCGCATCGCGCGAAGCAGCTGTCAAAACGCAAAAGATGGACGGGTCAATATGATCAACAGAGATAGACCCAACATTGACAAACTTGGTGAGATCATACTTGTAAGGCGCATAGTTCCCATGCCAAGCGACGACGTCAAAAGGGCAGTGGTTCTGCGTGCTCTTAAAGAAACGCCCGCCGAGCTTATACACGATCTCCCACGGATCATCACGCGTAACAGTGTAATTAGCCTTGGGGTACAAAAAGTCCCTCGCGTTAGCAAGACCGTTTGAGCCTAGAGGTCCCAGCTCAGGAAGGTCAAAGTGCGAGCCCCAGACTTCGAGGATATAGCCCCTGGTTGGTCCTTCAACAGCGACCTTGAAGCGTTGACCGCGCTGGATGACGCAGATCTCGCCGGGCTGGACGTAGAGATTGCCGAATTCAGTTTGGATGTCGAGATTGCCTTGCTGTGCGATGATGAGAAAGTCGCCGTCGGAGTTTACAAAGGCGCGCTTCTCCATGCTCTTTGTGGCGGAGAAGATGTGTGTTGCGAGACCTTCGCGGAGGGTAGGGTCGCCTGGGAGTGTTAGTGTTGTTGGATAGAGAAGGGTGGGGGATGTACCTGAGCCGGCGATAGTGCGGAGGCCAGAGATGAAGTCGGTGCCTTCGGAGATGTCAAAGGGGAGCTTGGGGTGTTAGCCACCGATAGTAATAGAGTTAGGTTGTCGGCTCACGTACCCATGCTAATTGAGTTGGTGAGATTCTGACGGCAGGGTTAAGAGGCAGAAAGCAGCTCTCCGTCCCTTCAACCTTGGGCATATCCGTCTACCCACGTCAGTAACAGTAATTCCCAGAGGTATTGACACTTACGAATCCCTGGTGAGCAACAGCTGGTCTCGCGCGGTACAGCCACGAATTCTTGTTGGCTTGGCGAGAAGCACCAAACGACGTGGTCATCTGCTCAGCATAAAGACCGAATCTGACACATCGCGGACTATTCTGTCCCTGGGGGATAGTCCCAGGAATAGCCTCTGATTCATGGTGGTTGTTGAAGCCAGAGAGGTACGTATACGGATCATTCTTTCGAGTCGCAAAGGAGGGGGTACTCCCATCCTTTTGGGTCTCTGCCCAGTGAAAGATGTTTTGGTAATCCTCTGATGGCGCCATGATGAATGAGGTGAGCAGTGGTTGATTCTGAATGTAGAGGCGAAGGGAGATCCGGGAATGGCGGAAACGGTTGAGGCAGTATTTATATAAATCAGTAGATAAGGTGCACTTGCCGACCAAATAATAGGTAGTGCACTTCACCCCGCTCCTTGGCTAGACTACCCCATCGGCGGCAGTTGGCCCGAGGCTTAGCTAGGTAGCGTTAGGTCGACCAAAGCCAGGAAATAAGTGGGAATTTGGGATCCACGATCTACGTAATCTATGCTTACTGTTCGATCAGTCAGACGAACTTTATGGTTGCAGGTGGACACCTCGGATATAGAAGCGAGAGGTTGAGGGTGTATCGGAAATACAGACCATTGATACATCGCTTTTCATAGGATGTTGCCAGTGATGGTGTCTGTTGTTTTGATGTCAGCTGATGCTAAGCCACAATTCTTAGTTTCAAGTGACTGCCTTAGTCGGAAGCATACCGCCGATCACTCGTTGTAAACTTCACTTAACGGGTGCTCACTCGCCTGCAGGATACAATATCCACGACCGGGGATACATAATGCCAATACATTGCTTCCACAGGACGTTTCAATAATAGTGTCTATTATTCGGGAGTCCGATACTTGTAGGCCCCTCCATACCCCAACAGCTTGTACCTCAAGCCGCTTTAGTCATCGTTGTAATGTCCCGTAAGAAAATCATAATGCGTACTCAACGACATCTCACTCGCCTCCAGAATCCAATACCCAGCACCAGGACTCTCCAGATGATACGGAGGCCTCGGATAGCTATCAGCATAAGGTAGTTGTACGACATCAAGCCCGCCCTCATACCCATCCTTATCTCCCTCGGCATTTCCGAGCGTCCGCCAAAACTGGCTATAGGTGATCTGCCTGCCTGTAGTTGGGCTCCGCATCTGACCCCACGAGATACGCGAGAACCACTCCATGGGGATAGCGAAAGAGCAGTCTTTGATTGTTCGCGCCAGGGTATCGAAGGACGCGATTAGTTCATCTGGGTCTGGATGGTAGATACCCGCGCCGCACCATTCGACTGAGATGTAGAGACGCTTGAGGTTTGAGAATCGGGAGCTGGGAAGGATCAGGTTGGTGACATCCTCGAGGACGTTGTCTTTGGTGATGGGGGCTTTGATCTCGAGAGATGTTATCTTGGCGAGATGGTGGGAGGGTATGAGCGATGGAAGTTCAGTGATTGTTGCTTCGCCGGAGATAATTATGGTGTTTGTCGAGTAGAGAATATCAATTGCCTCTGCGTAGCTGCTCGCAGTGTTAGTCAGTGCCAATCGATAGATATAGAATGCTGACGTACTTTTGCCGACAGGACTGCAGCCAACCCATGATGCCGATGTTTTCAGGCGGTGGTTTCGGGACATTGATTGGATCACAGCAGCGATCGATCCAAGGACCTGGATTGAGGCCTCCGCGCGTCATAGGCCCTAGCGTTGGGTCATGCTTTCTAACGCAGACACACCCATTCCATGACCAGACTTTCCTCTGTGGATGCCCTGGATCGTCTCGTTCATCTGGAGCACTGGGCCCACCCAGTTCAAGGTCTGTATTACAAACAGAAGGGTCAAAGGCGAGATGCATATGAAGACGTCTATCTCCAAACGCCAATCTCAAAATATCGCGTCTCAGATTAGCAGGCACCTTGAACCAGAGCGACTGCTGAAAGGTCGCAGCTGGTCGCTGCAGACTCTTATCCTCATCATCACTGAAGCCCGACGGTGTAAGTGCACGAGTTCGCGTAGATGGCAGCGTTGGGATCAAGGGTCTATAGTCTCGCCAGTCGTGATCTGGTCCAAAGTATGGTGAATGAGCTGGACCGGGAGCTGCTCAAATATCAGCACATGTCGAAAACAATCAAGTGATTGGGAGAATACAGTTAGAGCTTGGTGAGTTGCCTCTACTGAAGGAAAAGTCTGGTGATGGGAAATCGACTGGTAACGGCTGTGGACTTGAAGGCGCCATGTTGGAGTGAGATGTTGAGAATGAGTGAGCGAGAGAAGTAGGCGAATGAGATTAATTAACCTGTAGTCACGTGAAAGGCAAGCAAATTATGGTTGTTTCAGGTTCCGCCGCAAAAGATGGAGAATTCACCTAATTCTCGTGTGAGGAGGTGCAATTATCGATCTACATAAGATTATAACTCTGCTGTTGCACTTTTCTATGCCTTTTGTTGTTATTGTCTACTTGAGGTAGGGTATGTACCGCCAACTTACTATCGGCTAGCGCAATGCAATCGGGTTAATATCCTGTAGTGCGAATTACTCAAAAGTTCAACAAGATAAATACGTCGAGAAAGTGATAGTTGTTCCAAGAGTTCAGATTATCTTGCATTAATATTTACGCGATACATCATATTCTATCCAACTTGTCTAACTCTTGGTAGTAACTAAGGCAACCCCAACTTCTGTTTGAGGCGGGTAAAATCTCGAGCCTCACCGTCCCTGGACCAGTCAAATTGATCTAAGTACCTAAAAGTCTCCGTTAGAAATTGGAATGATGATCAAGTCGTTCGATTCACTTACATCATGAAGGAAAAGAGTGCCAACGAGTCAGCGTTCTTAGTAGCCAGCTTGGGACCAGAATAAGGGCTTTTGTTACCATTCTTGTCTTTATAAGTACGCGCCAAGTTCATAATATAGCGAAGGCCGTCTTAGAATAATTAGCATACTTTCTACAGTAGTCTTTGCTTAACTTACAAGTTGCCTGCTTTCTCTGCTCCTTCTGATCGAGTTCTTGCTGCGAAGGAGGACGGGTGTAGTATTCGACTGCGCCC
This sequence comes from Fusarium anthophilum, assembly GCA_013364935.1. Lineage (NCBI taxonomy): Eukaryota > Fungi > Ascomycota > Sordariomycetes > Hypocreales > Nectriaceae > Fusarium > Fusarium anthophilum. The sequence continues at coordinate 78,585 of JABEVY010000137.1, forward strand.
GTGATCTTGTGCTTGTATCTTAAGAAGCCCTTATCATTAACAGCGACTTGATCCTGGATGACTGCACAACGTTAGGCTAGGACCAAGGTAGCATACGTAGCGTAACTCACTGTGCTGTAGGTTGCTGCCCTGAACACCACCGAACCAATGCATGAGCTCGTGATAAAGCTGGGTGGGGTTAGACACCCAGTTCGTCATGATGTTATCACCCAGCGCAGCAGAAGTCTTGTACTGCCGAGGTGTAACGCGCGCCCTTCCAGCATCAGACGTCATCCTGGGGCATATAATCACGAGGTCATCTCTGGACGAGATAAGAGCCTCTCGGTTGCCAATGCAGTGTCCGACAGAAGCTGCTTCGGTCTGTCTAAAGTCCCAGCGGTTGGCGTAATAGAATGCACCTGCGATTTTTCCGCCGTTCTGGATATAGCGGCTTACAGCTGGCTGGTCTCTAACCCTGCCAACACCGGGCTCGGGCTCTTGGTCCACGTCGTACCACTGGAAGACATCGTCGCCGCAGACGATCAAGGGCTTGGCGTTGGGCTTCTGGGAGAGGATTGGGCTAAAACCTTTGGCGGGGTTGTTTTGAGATGAGGGAAGAGTGTTGGCCGTCTTGGCGTAAATGTCTTGTCAACGTTAGCAACGACAGTTAATTATCCGAGATGATTAGTGCAAACCTCTCAGATCCTCAATGTACTTCTGCGTCTCAGCATCGTGGCCCTTGGGGTTACCCATGAATCCAAAGATGCTAAACGCAGCAGCATTGATACGCGCCCACTTAACAGCACCGTCAGGATCAGAGTTTCGGTCCGGCATCTTTGCAAGGAGAAACTCAAGACTGGTTCTCGCAGCCTCAGCGAGATCAATTGACTGCGTCAGGGCATCTTTGATGTCGTTCTCGAAGCCACTGCAGCTCGGGTCGACCTCCCACGGATCTAGTGATGCTTCGACGGCGAGTGCAGAGCTGGAAAGACCAGCGGCCAGCAATAAGCTGGAGAAACGCATAATGGACAAAAGGCAATAGGGTACTGTAAAGAGTGACTGTTCAAACGAGTGACTGCGCCTAGGAAGAACGCGACAAAGAGCGAATGGCTGGATGAGAAGCAAAACGAATGATAATGTATGTATGTATATTACATTCTAATGAATTGGTAGAGAGTGTCTTATCCTTGAATGTTTATCTCCATGTAGCCCCTGCAGTAAATTGGCATAAGCTGAACCTCCACTATCAAGATGACACCCCCACAAATCAGCCCTGGGGGTTTCATCCTTCGATCCTACGCTGATTGACGAGTCTCAGAGACTTCACTAAAGAATGAACAGACCATTGAGTATCGGCCCGGCCGGACAATGCGTTGGTGCAGCTTCAGCTCCCCTGAATTTGATATGAAACTCCATAACAATTGGTCATGAACAAACAGTCAGTGGACGAAGAATAAGACTCCCCACCTTCCGTGCCGCTGTGTATTTCGCTTATTGTCGATCCTTTGGCTGTGCCTCAGAAGGCAATTGTCGGCAATTATTTTCGCATACCCAGACATGGGAGATGTGTGCTGAGATTTTAGAGTGCGCCACTGTGAGCGAAGGATTTATGGTTATCTGACGTAGTCGAGATGGCGCAAATGACAGTACAAGATTGTGCAAGCACTCGATCTGGATTCACTGTAAATAGGCAAATCACTGTACTTCAATGAGATGCACTGATTGACTGGTTAGGAAGTAATAGGCGAAGGATTGCTTTCTCGGATGGATCGACATGCGCGCTCCATCTCACCATCTCCATAACAGCAAAGCCGTACAACACCCAATAAGCATAACATAGCTCCGAGATAAAATACTCAATGCAACAGTGATATCGACAATTAGCCTTGGCTTACAAGGTTCAACATCCAACTCAATTTCACCGAGTCCTTCCCGTTGCATTCTCATCAATGCACGGCCTCAAGTCTCCCAACAAGGCTGAGCATCAGCAGCTCCACAACGTTTCAAGTAAGTTAATGAAGCTGACTTGTTTCAAGGATCTCAAAATTAAACTCCACTGCCAGCTATGACGGGTATATCCTCATGGTACATTCATTTCATGAAAAGCCCTTCCGTCTGTCACTGCATCTTGCCTTCTGTACCGACATTCTTTCATTCGTTTTAGATTATACTCATTCATTCGTTCATGCTAGTATAGTCGTTCACTCTTTTTTGCCACGTTCATTACAATAATGCAGCGGCCTTGGAAGTTGCGCGTTCTTGCGCTGTGTCTTGCGACGTCGTTGTCGGGGGTTTCTGCGCAGGACTTTTCTACGACGACAGGTACTGAGACTTCGACGGACTTGGGCTCCGTTGCGGCTTCAACTGAAGTTGCTCTGCCCGAGACAGCCACTTCAGAAGCTGTTGTTGACCAAGCTCCTTCGTCGGCCACTTCAGAAGCGCAAGTGGAGGTTCCTACCACTTCTGCGGATGAGGAAGCAACTCAGATCAATGTTGTTCCTGCTTCAAGCGACGAGAGTAGTCAGGTTGTAGAGCCTACGACAAATGTTGCTCCACCTGTTGGAACATCTGAGTCTGCTGGTGCTGGTATTGAGACATCTTCTCAGCCCGAGCAGTTGCCTGATACTGCTACCACCAACAATGAGATTCCCGTCAACACCGCCACTGGTCATCCCGTGTTTCCCAACCCGATCACACAAGAGACTGAGCCTGGAACCCAGTCCACCAACGTCGCCCCCGTTGAACAATCCACATCAGAGCTCGCAAGTGTTGCAACTGAGGCTACTACTGACGCCACTGATATCCAACCCCCGCTTCTTTCTACTCAGACTGGCGGTGCACCTGTGGACCTGACCTCGACCGAACCTTCTGGTGTTCCTCTTGAGGCTACTACAATTTCCACCGATGCTGCAACTGGTATCCAGCCGCCTGTTCTGTCTACCGGATTGACTGAGGTCGCCGAGCCTGCCACCCAGGCGACTGAGCCCACCACTCAGCTCCCCATCCCAGACGCCACCACTGAAACCTCGGCAGCTGCTCAGTTTACCACTGATGAAGCACCCGGGGTCTCGACTGACTCTGCTCCTGCTCCAGTCAACGAGTCTACTACCGAGGTGAAGGCTCCTGAGGTTTCCACTTCTGAGAAGGCTCAAGTCCCCGTCGAGTCCACCACCGATAAGGCTGATCCCACGACCGAGGAGAAGCCAGAGCCCGAGCCTACCACTGAGTCCAAGGAGGTTGAGAAGCCTACCACTCAGGCTCCTGGTCCAAAGCCCACCACGGAGGACGCTGGCTCAAACGAACCAACATCGAAGAACGAACCTGGCCAGACCGGTGCTCCCAATGAGCCTGAGAAGACTACTACTCCTCCCAAGCCTACCACCACTGAGGATGGCATCGTCACTGGTTCCAACGGTGCTGTAGTTACTTATCTCCCTGAGCAGGACGAGGACTTCTCCGACTTCACTGGTACCACCACTACTACTGATGATGGTGGTGCAGCTATTGTCATATTCCCTGGTGGGTGGTTCTGGAAGCCTTCTGGTAACCTCCCGGCTGGTATCCTTCCCCCTCCTCCTGGTACCAATCCCGCTGGAGCCGGCGGTAGTACTCCTGGTGGTGGTGGCGAGGGAGATGGCGAGGATGACAAGAACGAGACCAAGAAGGAAGACGAAGAGCAGTCTACCAAGGAGGAAGAGAAGTCGACTGCTGAGCCCTCGACAGCTGAGACCACCGCCAAGACCACTGAGGCCACCACTACCACCGAGGCTTGCTCCGCTGTTGAGATCGAGGACTGCACCAGGACTATCTCGTACTACACCACCGACGGGACGGTTACTCACACCGAATTTGGTGACTGCCCTACCGTCGCTAGTTGCGCAACTGGCACACAGGCCACTGCTACCGAGACCGTGTCTGCCGAGGCCGAGGAGGGTGAGGAGCTTGATATCGAAGAACTGGAGAGTGATATCCCTGATGACTTTGACTCTGAGCCCGATAAGGAGACTGTCGAAGCTGTTGAGGATGCTTTGGATGAAGGACTGGGTGTTGGAGCTACTACCACTCAAGAGCCTACTGCTTCGTCTACTGGTACTGAGACCACTGGCGACGCTACTTCCACTGAAGCTGAGACTACCAGCGACACCAAGACGGAGGAGACTTCTTCAGAAGCTACCACTGAACGAACCACTACCATCCCCAGCACTCTCATCACGACTACCCGCAACACAGAGTCCTCCAACGAGTCTTCTGGCACAACTTCCGACGGGACTACAACCCAGCTCACATCTTCCGACATGATCACCTCTACTACTGCAACCACCACAATGCGCACTTACTACCCCTGCATTCCCCGTGGCGGCCCTCGTGTTGAGACTCCCTACTGTAACTGCGAGACCACCAGCGATGGCGAGCGATACGCCGTCACAGCGCCCATGATCTCAGGCCAGTGCGCAGACTACACTGAGTTCCCTATGAGCTTGTACACAACACCCCCTCCTGCCCCCGAACCCACTATCTTCAAAGAGCCTTTCACCCGCACCGACGCTGGCACTGTTCTCGTTTACGAGTCCTATTCGCTAAGCTACTTCGCTGTCGACACCATCAAAGTCACTGCCACCGTCGGTCTCGGCGAAGCATCCACTGTGTCAACGCCTCTCCCCACCGCTACGAACTGGAACGGCGATGGATCGAGTATCTGCAGCAGTGGTGACAAGAACGTTCGCAACGCTGTGGCTGGAGCTTGTGAAGCTGCGCTGAATAAGTTTGAGGATGATACCTTGTATACTGACTATGTTTCTCGCTATGAGCGCATGGGAAGTATTCTCAAAGTGCTCACTTTTGGAAAGGCTGGTTGTACGGTGCAGTTTTCCTGTGATGACTATGGTATTGGAATGAAGGGCAAGGACATTAAGGACCTGTAAGTTGACTCAGCCTGTCTCATTTGAGATCTATACTAACTATGTTATAGGCGCCGACAGCAAGAGGGCTTGACACGTTGTGGCAATATTGACTTGTCCAACTCGTGCAAGATTCATATTGACTACTGTACGGAATGTCACAATGACGGTTGAGATAATTTGTAGTCTATAATTGTATTAATAAAGAGGCTTGTCTCCGTGCAACTATTACTGAGCGTGAACATTCATCTGATAGTTGAAACAATTGAGGCATGATTTGGTTCCTGGACGGCACGTATCCTGTCGTGTGATAATTACATCTTCATACTAATATTATTTTGTTGATATCTCAGACGACCTTTGGCAAAACTTGAAAGCAGGATAGTAGAAGGATTGCCGAATAAAGTTAGATACTTTTTCAAGCAACAAAGATCCTCGCCATGGGCACGGAGCTATGGTCCACGAACTCGCTCTCAGGTTGCCACAGACCAGCCACTGTTTTGCAAGTAACAAGTTAGAACAGACTAGATGATTAAATCGGATACTTTGGACATCTATCTAAGGTGATCTCGCTAAGCAGCCAGTGGTGATAAACAACAGGTAGTTCAAGCCGAAGTTCTAGTATGAACGAAGAAAAGAATGCAGGTAAAATGTCTCATATCAAAAGGGGGCTGTCTGGCATACTCTCCAACTCGTATTACAATTGCAGACTCTTAAACATAGCATGTCCCTGTTCCTAAGACTGCTTTACTAGATCGACATCGTCAATAGCCAACTTTAGTCCAGTACCAGCACTGCCCGAACAACTGACAATAAATGTCATCATCGCTGGAGTAAGGGTCTGAGAGTTGAAGCTTATGTCATATTTCGTCCAGGTCTTGAGAGGTAACGTCGTCGAGAGGTCCAGCGTGCCAGGGATAAGATTGGACTGTCCACTTCTTTGTAAAATAAGTACAGAGCATCCATTGAGACCTTGTGGCTGCACGTCGCTGTCGATGTACCACCAGAACGATAGCGAGTACATCTGGTTTGCTTCCAAGGCGGCCATCTGCTGAATACGTCCACTGGAATCGGTGTCTGTAACTGACCAATATCTAAGTTGTCGGGGTCAGTACGTCCTTCAAGGAGAATATTCTTGTATATTAGGGGGTACGTACGCTGAGTGGGAGCCTGTATGGCCAAGTCCAGATTTGATACTAACTGACATCGGAAAGTCGCCGTCTAGCAAAGCCCATGGAGATCCGGTATAGACTCCCAGAGAGTTTGGAACCTCAAAGGAGGGGTTTGTGAAGACTCCAGAAAGCACGGACTCCTCAGTGGTGGTAGTGGTTGTAGGAGCGTCAGAAGTGGTCGCCTCTGCAGTAGTGGTGGTGAGAGTCTCAATCGACGAGAGTTCAGCTGAAGTAGTCGTGATTGCTGTCTCTGTAGTGATGAAGGAAGTGGAAAGTTCGGTCGTGGAAGAAAATTGAGAATCCGTTGTCGTCGTGGCTGTTGAGGCAATAGATTCGGAAATGGCAGAAGACAAATCGGTCGACGAAGTCTCGGGTTCAGAAGTGGCGGTCGAAGAAACAGATTCGGAAACGATAGAAGAAATATCGGTCGTCGAAGACTGGTCGCCAGAAGTGGCTATTGAGATCTCCGTGGACCCTGAAATCGTTGCTTCAGTGGAAGTGGTACCAACAAGAGCTGTAGACGAGAGGTTGGGCTTGCATGGGCCAGCGTGCCCACTGCCGCAAAGCGTAAGCGCAACGAATGTAAGAGAAAAGCGCGTCGACCTCATTGCAATTAACTCTGTATGGTAAAGACTGTAAAGAAAGGGACAAAATGTCTAATCTTTAATTGAGGGCTGCACAGCCTTTTATTGTGATGAGTTGTCAGTCTTAATTTACATGTTAATCACTAGTGCTCAATAGTGTCAATAGTGACCATCGCTAGCGCCATATTGAATCAATAGTGAACTACTACAACGCCTATGAGAGCCCTGCATTTTATGGATTACATGTTCTAGACTGAATTGCATTCTGCTGATAATTCTTTATTGCGGATTATACAATTTCCAAATGGACCCAATTGTTATCATCGTGAATAGCCTCCCCATGCATAATACCATGAACATACGTCTCACCGATCAAACTGTACTGTTGGCCCTTACTTCGTATAACCAGCGGCGTGGGACACCCAGAGACAATCCAGATCTCATCGTCTACCATCGTAGAGTCAAAAACACAGGCCAAATACCCTCCATCCGTTATCGCTGGCCGCCGGTTGAATAGAGTAGTGCTTAGCAAGGAGAACATAAACACCAAGTTCTTCTTCTTTGACTCCATCCAAGCTATCTGCTGTCCCGATGACCATACTTTATCGTCCCCATTTTCGGGAAGGAAGCCGAACCCACTGCAGAATGAGGCTAGCAGCTTAGTCGTGGGGAAGGGGCTTTGTTTTGGATGTTTGGCTTCCAGCGTGTCCATAGCCTCCAAAGTCTGTAGAAAGGCTTCGACACCTACCGATCCTCCAGACTTGAACTCATCGCTGATTCTTTTAGCGATCATCATAAGTACCATGTCTTGGAAATGCTTGGTCGTGGGGAGTTTGGCTGGGCGATCGGATAAATCCTGGTCAAACACCAATGTTCTCCAGAATGCCTCCGCGAAGAGCTGGTTCGTGAAGGGATATGTCTCCTCTGCCTCGACTAGCATCGCAGCGCACTGGGCGAAGTTGCCACCAGATACCATGGGTTGCAAAGACTCGCCCAAGGCTTTGACACGACCCAGGAGGAACCCACGAGCACGCAGGACCTTGTCGTCTACATGGAAGTCGACACCATACCTGGCTGTATTTATAGATTTCGACGCGTCAAACTTACCCAGAGACTTGAAATTTGGCCCGGCCATTGGATTCAACGCCATTCTCGGGGGATAATCTGGGACCCAGGACGGTAGGCCTTCGGTCTCACGTAGAGCTGGGTCCTTGACAACACCCAGAAGAGCCAAACTCCCAGTCACTTGCAGAATTTCCGTCGCGGCATTATGGAGCACAGTGGCTGTATCGAGACGATAATCCGGCTGGAGTCTCTGGGGAATGCTGTCAAGACCGTGAACGCTGACGACGTGACTGATTATACCAGCCAGTCCGTATATAGTATCGCGACGGTCTCCGCAATCGAAACCGACCAGCCACATGAGCAGTTTCAGAAGAACAACGCCGACTATGCCCTCCTTTCTTTCACCGACGGCCACAGTATTCTCGACAATTCCAGCTGTAAAGTCGATCAAAGGTAAAACATCCCTCCACTCACTGCGATCGCCTTTGCACCATTCACGGACTATTTGAGTTCTCCCGGTCTGCATGAGGTGCATGTCTTCCAACAAACGCATGTCTCTCCCGCCCGCGACCAGCAAGTTGCCAATTCCTACAAGCAGGCCGCTTAGATGCAGGAATAACGCTGTGGACCCGACTTTATCAAACGGGACGCTCATTTCATTGCATATGATATCGATCTGTCCCGCTAGGGCGACTTCCTGAATCACCCACTGTCTTCCAAACCAGCGGCAACTGAAGAGCGTCACCAAAGCATCAGCCTCGTCAAAGCTCAACGGGTCAAGTCCGTAGGCGTCTCTCATTTCCTCCAAGTGATGGGCATGGGGATACTTCTGCTCTCGGACGATGGCTTTGCAAGCTGTGGAGGCGATGCTGGCTAGGCGTTCTGCAACCTGGAGCCCTAGCTCAAGCTTAGCAGAAGGTTTCCCCAGCCAGACAACCACACGACTGGCACCTCCGAAGATTCGGTCCATGATGCCCACTTGAAGTTTGCGCTCGTGTAAATCATTTTGGTTGATGCAGAGGGCGTCAATCCAGAATAGCATCTGGGGATAAGAATGGTGGAGTTGGAACAGAGCATCGTAAAGATTAGGCTTGACAGCAAATTTCGACCCGTTGAGGAGAATGTAGCGCACGTCGGTGTCTTCGTAGTAGGCTGGATCGCCCATATAGGGGGGGTTCCACGTATAGGAGAGTGCGTAGTATTCCGGCCTGGTAGGACTGGAAATCTCATGTTTCTTGAGGGTCAGAGAGGGTTGCCGATTGGAGTCAATGGTAACAGAGACGAGACGGAAGGACTCGGTGCCTATCGACGGCGAATACATTCTGGGCTTTCAATATCTTTGACGCATAAACTATACTGACCCACAGTCCCTCTTTTAACAAACTGTGCCAGGAATACAAGGGAAGTTGTAAATGACAAAGTGCCGAGCTTGCAATGAGGGGTACTGCGTTGTAAGCAGCTGCGATCTCTGATCCGTGCCATTGGCCCCGGAACTTCCCGCGACAGCCTGTTTAACTGCCTATCTGGAAACTAGACCATCTCTACCAACCGCTACACATATTACAGTCTTCCTATTTTAGGATTAATATTGATTTAAACAGAGAGGAAATATTTAATCAACTCTAAGCCAGACCCTGACTCTTTATTCATATTGAGGTTTTTAAACCTTATTATCTCTCAAGGTATGGTACATTTGTCTTTGCCTGTAGTATATTTGCCTAAATTTCCGACTGCTTGAGCTTCTTCGAAAGATGGGGCTGCAGATATGCTCTGGTTTAGGACAAGCTCAACCCGGGGACCTTGGTAATGTTGTTTCGCAAACATGAACCAATTCACCACCGAGAGCAACAAGAGAATTAACAGAACGACACTGGCATAGTCTTTTCTATTGTTAGTATGCTATTCAAAAGCGTATTAGGCACCACCAAGGGACTTACTCATGGAAAGGGCTGACACGGGGAGGGAGAGAGGAAACACAAAGAACACAAGTTCAATAACAGCCGCAACAATAGTTCCAAAGTTGCAAATCCACCCAACAGGGTCCGGAACTCGAAAGCCACGGGATCGGGGAAGAAAGGTTGAGCTACGCTTCTGGTAGATAAGTAGGGCAGCTGGTAAAGCAAATGAGATCATTTGCAAGAGGAGGAATGAGCTAACAAGAGCATTGAAGGCTGCAGTCGAAGCCAGAAACAAGCACCCACAAAAGAACACCAGCACGGTGTTGAGGATAAGTGCATTGGTAGGAATCCCCCTAAGCTTTGGTGAAAGTTGAGAGAAGTGGCGTGAGAGGTAGAGGCCATGGTCTCTAGCGAAAGCCCATATCAGGCGAGATGTCGTTTGCTGGATGGCGATGAGGACAAAGATAACGATGATCGTTAGCGAAACGAGAAAAGTTACTCCAGCGGCATCTGAGCGCGTTGCGGTACGCCAAAGCTGAAAAATGGGCATTCTGATAAGGTCAGTCAGGAATCTCCATGGCTGATAGATATACTTACGTCGCAGTAAGGAGGCCGTCCAGATCAGAGATACAGTACGCCATGGCGACGGCGAATGTAAACGCCGTGAGAAAGCCAATGCCTATTGTTGCCATAAGAGCTCGCGGGACCGTCTGCGATGCATTCAACGTCTCCTCAGCAAGATGTAGGGCAGCATCCAGACCGCCGTACATGTAGCAGGGCGTTACCAAGCTGGTCATGAATGCAACACCATCATTCCAGCCAGTCGTGGTCTCGAAGTTTGTCCATACCCACTCTGAAGATTGTTTTTCGCTTTGAGATAAACATGTTATGCATGTGACGAAGAAAGTTGATAGAGTGAGGACAACTGCATGACTTTGTTAGGAAAAAGATACATAGTTGACTAGCATTGACATACATGCGCAATCGTGGATCCAGTTTGTACGCTTGAGAAGAAACAAGTTATAAAAGAGTGAAAACAAGTTCAGTCCTTGATAGATAAGAAACAAATGCCATCGCTCTGGCTCATAGCCGTTAAAGAACTGAGGAAAAGAAACGAGCAACTGACTCCCGATAAGGGCCACGCTCGCAGCATTAATAGTCCATGACAGCGTTGATATCATACCGCAGACATACGAAAACTCGCGGTTGTACCTTTCAGGAGCCAAGATGCTGGTGAAATGATACTGGCCTCCAGCAGTGGGGTATACACTGGCTAGTTCAGCGAGCGTCACTGCAGCGCAAGTATAGAAGGCACATGAAACGAAGGTTCCGTAGATGAGACTGACTGTGCCGCCAGCTGCGAGAGCGGTGGATAGACTTGCTGCGATGGCGACCCAACTGTTGGGGATGTTGAAACCGATTGCGATTATGCGGAGAGGGCCGATGTCGCGGCGAATAGGAGATGTATCGGCTGCGGAACCATCAGTCGATGTTTCGGGTTTGTGATTTTCTGCATTTAGGTGTTAGGGACTACTCAGTGAAGGGTGACTTGACTCTCTCATTCGATCTTTACTACTTACCATTTGACATGTTGCAAGAAGTAATGCGACACTTTTTATCGGTAGATCAAGCAACAGAGTTTCTAACCCTCTTGTTAATTAAATCGAAATTTCTCATCATTGACAGGAACAATGGAAGGTTTTATTAATCGGTGTTTCGCCTTTCTTAGCAGTAGCGTACTTCACTGATATCTGCCAGAGATATGGTCGCCTCGAGCCTTGAAGCCAAAAACAACTGATGTGCACTTATCGACTTTGTTTTAGTTCAGGGTTGTTAGCCTTAAAAAAACACGCGCTTATCTACTCCGTGGCTTTGGTGTTGTTGTGATCTGGATGAGTCGAGTGCGATCCCTTCCAGACACAGGGAGCCAGAAACCCGATAGTTTTCCAAATGAAGGAACGAACCCATGAAACGCCTTATGATAGCCATTCTCGTATAATCTGGCACTAATTCCCCAAAGGGAGGCGCTGCAATGGTTCTATTACACTGATACGCGCTTATCTTGCTCCGCATCAGTGGAAGCTGATAAGCAATTCCCAAGCCAATGTCAGCCACCAATCCTCATCTGGGAAGCTTGAAATGGCCAAAAAGACGCGCTTATCTTTAGATAAGAGAATGGCCCCGGTGGTAAGTAACTGACAAAGGATTGGCTGTCATTGTTTGCGGTTTGCCAGCCGTTCAGATGAAAGATGCGACATCTGTGGCATGAAGTTGCACGATCCGAGGACCATGATACAGCATAATAAAGCAGTACAATGTCTGTAATCTCTTCATATAAAAGGACCATCAGACTCACTTACTTCGCTGGTAGTAACAGAACTGTGGCATCAAGACTCAGAGAAACCATTTCACATTACTCCAAAGCAATTCTAGTCCATCATGGCCCCCTCCGTCAGTGCAGACCTTTCATCTGAAGTGGACTGCGTCCCTGTTTCAAAGTACGGTGATGACCGATCTCGCCCCGTCCCAATAGTCAAAGTCTTTGACATTGCGACCGCCGACTCTGCAGCTGTTACCCAAGCCATTATCGAGGCAGGCGGTTGTGTCATTCGAAACGCTGTTTCTACAGAGGATCTTGCTGTGATAGAGGCAGATACCAGAAAGTTCATACAAACAGACGGAGAATGGACTGGAGAGTTCTTCCCCAAAGAGACAAAGCGGATAATGGGATTGGCTGGCAAGTCAGCCATTTACATGAAGACCATTGCCATGAATCCTCTTGCTCGAGCAGTCGCCAACAACCTTCTTACATCCACGCATAGCTGCTGGATTGGATCTGAGTGGAAGACTTTCGTTAGCAAGCCTCAGCTGAATAACACTGTCATCTTCAGCATTGCTCCAGGAGCCAGAGATCAAGACCTTCATCGGGATGACATGATCCACCATCACGCCGTCAAGCGCCGCATGGCATCTGAGTACAAGATTGGTGACGATACAGGGCTTGGCTTCTTTGTTGCTGGAAAGAAGACGACTCGCGCAAATGGTGCGACGCGCTTCATCCCTGGGTCTCACCTTTGGGATCCTGCGACGCCGCCCGCCGAGAAGCTATCATTCTACGCTGAGCTTCAACCTGGAGATGCGTTCTTGTTTCTTTCGAGTTGTTATCACGGAGGGTCGGCCAACACCACCGCTGATGAGGAAAGGCTGATGTACAGCTGCTTCTATACCAAGAGCTTCTTGAGGCAGGAAGAGAATCAGTATCTTGTTGCACCGGCTCAAAAGATGCTTGAGACGTATGATGATGATACGTTGGAGCTTATGGGGTACGGGCTGAGTCCTCCGTTTCTGGGATGGGTTGATGCTATGCATCCGCTGGACTACTTCCGGGGAGAGAAGTCATTCCGCGACTTGTACTAAGTCAGTTCACACAGCGTAATCAGTCGTCAGGTTTATAGCCAGATCAAGAGATTAGTTGTAAGGTAGTAGACAGACTGATTTTAAACATCAACCTACACACATGGTAATCCCGCATTCATTGAAAACCTTTTCCAGCCCATAAGATCCATAATAACGATCGTCAAAAGCCATCTTTTCCCAAAGCAGCTTGAGTGGATGTAGCGTGTTATCAACAGCCCTCATGTCAAAGGTCGAGTTCAATATAATGTCTGAAAGTTGATCTCGCTGTTTCGGGCACCTCATGTGTGACCCTGCTGTCAATATGGGCCACATAACGGTCGTCCACGATGGGGACTCATATGACATCTTAGCAAAGACCTCCAGGAAGCAAGCTAGACAAGGCTCGACTGCCACATAAAGCTCCAAGCTGGGTGTATCAGGCCCTTGGAAGGAGGACTCGAGAAAAATAAGACAGGCTTCACGATATAACTGGCCTGCATATTCATAGTCCTTGGAGAAATATCTTTGTGTTGGTTGCCAGGCTTTTAGCTCTCCGAGGATGTATTCATATTGCTGGCATGATGTCTGTGAAGGTGCGGTACCCTCTTTGATTCGCAACTTGGCCAGATCGCATATCATAGGGATTGTTTCGTATACAAGGTGAGAGCAGCCAAAAAAGCATCCATAGAAATTGGATCCTTTATTCAAAAGTCCCAGTGAAGGCAGCGATAAGGTTTGGTTCATCTCGGGATCGAAACGAGCAGAGCGCAATGTTATGTTGGAGACAGTGGCGAGGTAAGCGTATTGCTCTGCTAAGAAGCCAAACAAGCTCGGATCATGATCTTTGAGGTTTCGTTTGACCGTTTGAAACATGAATTTGCTCGCTTCCAGGTGGTGATACAATGCACCGCTAGTATTAACATCGATGGTCTGCGACAAGTCAGCGTCGTGGTTATACCATCACTAGGAGGTTAGCTACCTCGAACCAGCAGAGGGCTAGGGCAGTAGCCAGCAGCGCAATCTGATCGCGTGTATCAAGAGTCTTCCACCGTGTCACAGCATGTTTCATTGCTCGAAGCACAATCGCGTAATGAGATGCGCATATTTCAGCCATGTCTGGCCGCTTGTATAGCAAGTGAGAAGCGCTGATAGCAAGGATAGCATGTTGCATTATGGTGCTGCCACAAGCAATTTTGAGATTGCAAGAGAGGAACGGGTTCTCAGGGTATGTTCTTCCGGCCATTCGTTTTGCTGTAACATGAAGAAAATGTTCGAAGAGATACCGATTCGCGCCCTTGCGGAGTTGGGCTGGGACAACTATCGGGCCTGGGAACATTATTCGAGAAGAAAGTTGCTTGTCCGTATGTGTTGACCTTTCTCTATAGTCTGGCTGAGTCCTACGATCACGAGTCGCATCTGCCGACGGAGACTTTGAGCTCAATGGAGCTGTCCATTGACAGATCAAATGGTTTCTATCGCACCCAAGGCAAATAGGCCGGGACTCATCGCACTTCTTTCGTCGTTGTCGACATGGTAAGCAGCCCGTTTTGCTTCGCAAGCCAGAGCCTCTTGCTCCTGGTCTAGGCCGATAAGTCATTGAAGGAAGAAACTACTGTCTTGCGATGGAGTTGGTGACCTATCGCCGGCACTGAGTTGGGTAATGATTCTTTTTGGTTCTGAATGATTTTAAGGGTTATCAGGGAGGGCACCTTAAGTGCTCATCTAGTGCTGGGCGATAAGGGGAGATAACGGAGTGTGCGGAGAAGGCTCTTGTCTTTACTTCTTATAGATAGTTAGTAATTATGTTTATTCCCTCTATTAAATATCAGTATAATATGTTAAGTAACAAGGCTACTAATCTTAGTATTAGATTTTTCTTAAAAAAAAAAATATAAAAAAAATTATAAAGTGTCTTCCAGAACCAAGGGCGAGTTGTTAAAAGTCTCGTTGGCGTTTGGTTCATTAAGCGATGGATTCAGAAGGCGTCATCGGTATTAGTGTCAGCTGGATTTGGGGCTTGACGCGCTGATTCGGATACAAGCCGTTCACCTGGCTGGCTCTATCGTGGCACTGAACTAACGGAATCTAGTGCTGGAGTTTAGTTGCAGGCGCTAACAGATAGCGGCTTAAATTCGGAACATCTGAAATACCTCCCACGAAAATTATCTACGCCCCAACCTCTCATCTATTACCTTGATGCAATTGCAGCTTCACGTAGACACTACTAGAATATTACACATATTGAATCGTCCGCTCTTCGAAATACCCTTTCTGAAGAAATGCCTCAGCACCGTCGCCGAGTAGTGTCCTGCCCAACGTGTCGCCGTCTTAAGACTCGATGCGAAGTCCCAAATGGTTCTGCTGTCTGTAGTCGCTGCAGAGCTTTGAGGTCAGTTTTTTATAGTGATGTCAGCAATGATGTCATCACAATGGATTCTAATGGCTTGAAGTGTAGATTACCTTGCGAGCTTCCCCATGACGTGCATCGTGTCATTCAGACATCCATAGAGCCTGAGGGTACCGACCCCAGAAGTCCGTCCAAGCTCGTTCAGACATGCAATTGTGAAGAAAGGTATGCAACTCAAACTTTTACTGACTATATCTGGTTTAACCCTGACCTAGGCTCACTGCCCTCGAAGCTGAACTGGCAGAGTTGCGCTGCGCAGTGCGTGAGCTGAGCCAAAGCTCGGTCTCTCAGTCACCAATACCACAAACTGCGACAAGTATTCATAATAACACAGCCTCAGTCCCAGAGATAGATGTCGTTTCTCAGGCAAGAACTGAACCTCAGATATCTACAGCTCGTCTAGAACCACCAGTCGCCCCAGTTCGTGTTATTCGAAAGATGTATACCTGGATTAATGGCAATCCTGAAACTCCAAAGGACATGGTCGAGTTACCTGAGTCAATCAGGGCTCAATTAGCCTCCGATGGACTGGGCTTGCGTCTGATTGAGACGTGAGTGAATCTTCGCAACTGCTCATCTCCAAACGCACCCAATCTCATTCCACTAGCTTGAACCCTTGAGCTATGCTAATGTATGCTCTAGATCCAGGAAGAATATCCCTCGACTCCACTTCGTACAAGAAACGATCGACAAAGCCTTGAGTGGAGGGTATAATCTACTCTCTATCACCTGCTTGCTCGCAGGCATGCAAACTAATTTTTCCACCATCAGCCAAGACCTCCACACTTCACTTTACGGCGTCCTCAAGTCTGAGCTCGCCAAGCTCTCGCTCGAGTCTCCTCTAAGCCTGCCTTCCCTCTACGCAATGCTTCTTACCTGTATTCTGAACTTGAGTCTCGGCTTCTCGGATAGTTTTATCGATGCGTGGCTTTTGAGTGGCTCGCTCATCCTTCACCTTATGCTCTCGTTGGACTTTCCTGCCCTGCAGCAAGCGACTTCATATTTACGATATACCGGGGATGATAAAAACCGGATACTGACGTGGAATGCTGCATGTCTTCAACACCTCAAGTATGTCACATGATTCCTCATCTCATGCACAGAAAAGTACTTACTCTATGTGAGATTTACTATCGGTGTAGGGAAGCTGTCCGCTGTACGACTGGACCTGGCGGCACATTACATCGACATAGTTAAGAATGCAGAAGGTTTCAACGAACTTGACAAGGAAGTTGTTGCCGAACTTGAACTTTTTATATTACTATACCGAGGCATTGTCGAGGAGCATATCCCAGCAAATGAACTTCAACGCAACCTCACACAATGGTATACTGCTAATACAAAGCGTATGTTGATACTGCAATTACTCAGACTTGTGCGTGTAACTGACAAGCCACAGTGCTTAACCTTGACGATAGTCTAAAGCTAAAGTTCGCTCTCTCAACATTTGGCTTACTAGCCAACAGATGGGAACTGTCGCAACGACACAAGGAAGACATCAACAACGCCGGCGAGAATGCTGTATATGAACAGCAGATCGAGTGCATACTAGAACACAGCCACCAAATCATACGCTTCTGCAGGGAAATGACAAGTCAGAAAAGGATTATCCACACTTTCGACTTCCTTATGGGCGCTTATGCGCACGTTACGCTGGTCGAGTTCTCGGACCATCTTGAGGACATTGATAAGACCTTTCGTCTTATGGAGGAAGTGCAGAATCTTCGAAAGGGTACTTATGTTGTTGAACCAGTCTCTATCTGGGCCATGAACATGATGAGAAAACGGGTTTACGATGCGGCACGACCAGAGATGGACACACAAGCTGATACGTTGCCTGGACTTGATGTTTGGTGGCCACCTTTTGAAGCTTTAACAGGATGGAGTATACCTCAACAAAAGTAAGCGAGCGAGATCAACAGTAGGATTATTTGGTAGTAGATCGTTCGAGTCTTAACATCGTTATGCCAGTTCAGATGATGAGATGGATCACTCATGACTTAGAAAAACAAGAGGAAGTCATTTCAATTAAGGCCTAATATTGGTTCAATACTTTTCCGTGGCAGACTTCTGAGCGTTGCCCATCTCCTGATCCCCAGAGGCAGCATCAGACGAGTCGATCACGACATTGACAAAGGTGCCATCATGACTCTCTACAAAGTCCTTGGGCTCCTTCCACCCTGAGATCTTGGCGATGTTCATACTTGGGAAGATTGTGTTTACCAACCAAAAGCTTCCGAACGCCAAGAAAAGCCCTACAGGATAGGCAACGTAGTAGAACCGTTGAATGCCCAATGGTGCGCTAACACCCATTTGGTAGAGGAATCCGTAGAAGTTTGGTGCAATCGCAATCAAGTAGACAGCAAAGGCTCTGAGATTGAAGCCGTGAAAGAAGTGGTAGGTTGAGTCCTTGTGGCCAGAGTAGAGCATGGGGATGTCAAAGACACCGCGTCGGAGGAGGTAGTAGTCGCAGATGAGAATACCAGTGATGGCGCTGAGGAAGATCTGGTACGAGCTGAGGAAGTTGATGAAGACGGCTGCAGATGAGAGTAGGTACCACGGGCAGATTGCATACGAGATGACTACAGGAGGAGTTACTAATTAGCGACCAGCTCGCATGAGAAAAGTAAGGGAGCCATACCTGCGCAGATGAAGAAGCCACGCTTCACAGTAATGTATTTGGGCATGAGAGCTGCGATGTCGTTGCCGGCACTAGGGGAGTGGCAAGTCAGTAAGAAGTAGAGATAGATAACAAAGATTGTGGCAGGCTTACGGAATGGAGTTCTCGAAAATAGCGGAGAAGACAGTCGAGTAAACATAAGCGAAAGAGATCAATGCGCATCCCGCACGATTCGCCGATGTATGACGATCACCCTGCATAAGCATGTCCAGCGTTGTAAGTGGGTTCCAGATGACCTCGCCAAAGATGCCCTTGCTAGCAGCCGCGATTAAATTGCCGAAAACGCCAACCAAGAAGTTGGACATGGGAAAGCTGAATACCTGACCAGCAATGACATCAGTGGGCTTGGAGGCATAGCGCTGCAGATCAGATGCATTGGAGATGAAGGTACCGCAACTGGCGAGTCCCAGGAAGAAGAACTTGAGGATCAACCAGGACTTTTCGGTGCCTTCGACGGTGGACGGCTCACTCAAAGTCTTGCGGACGCTGCCGGAGAGGGATAGTGTCCAGGCGACGAAGGCGATGGTGGCTGCGAAGTAGACGGCAACTTTGATGTGGACGAGCTTCCTCATGCGTGGGACGGGGACAAAGAGAAAGGCGCAGTTGATAAGCCTGTCATAGCACGGTTAAATTGGAAAGGATTAATGTGCAGGTAGTGGTATCATACCAGTAGAGGAAGAAACAAAGCATCTGCGCCGAGTTGAGAGCAGATTTGGAACCCATGATGTCAGGAATGTTGGCGATAGAGGGAAAGATGGCGTGAAGAAAGACACTTCGGAGCAAGATAATTAGCTACAAACCAACGATACGGTGATCGGCCAAAGTTTGCCTTGGTCCGACTGTTGGTTAAAATCAACTTGAACTTACTATAGGCACTGCGCGCCCTGCACAGAATTCACACCATTCCAAACAATCGACATCACAGCCCGATTAAACGTCGGCCACAACGCACCCCAGGTCCCGAAACTCGCTCGGCACGCAACAGGGAAGGGAATTCTGTACAGCGCACCAGCACGACCATTCAGCGCCATGAGACAACCAGCCAGCAACTGGCCGCCAAGCGAACATGCGAGGGCCTCCCACATACTAAGACCAGCAGATTGACCCGTAGACGCTGCGTAGAGATTGCTCACGTTTGCTGTGGCTGCGAACCAGAAGGCTGAGTATGTGATGGATGTCCATGTGCGGTCTTTGACGGGCGTTGGGCGGATGGAGTCATTGTCGAGAAAGTTGGCCGGTTCGGTTGTTCCGTCTGCGCAGTGTTTCTTTACAAGGAGACGGTCGTGGGCTTTGGAGAGGAGTGAAGCCATGGTATCTCCTATACAACTCTGTGACTATGGGAAACGCTGGATTGACGCTGGAGGGTTTGGAAATGGTTGGTCGCATGTCAGTAGAGGACCAGGGTTGATGTTTATAGAATGCAGCATATCATATTTAGACCAACCACAGACACGCAATCAATAGCCCTGGGATTGAAATGCACATTTGATAAGGTCGGAAGTATTAGCCTTCATCCTATTGGCGCAGGCGAAGTGTCCGACGGTCGCCGGTCAGGGTAGTTACACTAGTGACGCTGTTATCTGTCCCCGCACAAGATAGCGATGTTTATCAGATTGTGTACCCAGTGTAGCCAATACAATCGTTCGCTCTGTGGATCTTGACTGGTAATTGTTAGCGATAGGGGAACGGGGAACTCCGTCACGGATGGCCCCGCCGGCAGTTACGGGTCCCCCATCTCCGACGGTCTCCGTCTTGTGCCTAACCTACAGCTGAGCAATTATTGCGCAACTCCAACGACTCAAATACATCAAACGCTGGTCTGTTATCTTATATCAAGTCGCTAGTCCCGGGCCTACTACTTGTTGCAGTGCTCTAAGCATTAGCTGCAACACAGAGGGTATACCAATAACCAATTTCTCATTATATGTCTGCCATTGGCCTTCCCCACTTTGTGCTATCGTTGTCGAGCCAAGTTGATCACCGGCATCCAACTCTGCTAAATCAAAAGTAACGATCATGGCTACAACCACAACTGAAACCACAGCCCCCGTCTCGGCATTTACAACGGTCCAGCTGATGACACCAGACGGACCTGTTTCCCGCCGTGTACGCTGTGGGGCGCCCCGTACTCCGACCCTAGATGAGATGCCCGTCATCGACCTCAGCTCGCTCGATGGAGACGCGACTGCTCGCAAGGCCATTGCCACCAAGATTAAAGCAGCGGCTGAGAACACGGGATTTTTTTACGTCAGCAACCACGGCATTCCGCAAGACTTGATTGAGCAAGCTCTTGAGCAGATCAAGGCCTTCTTCAACCAGGAACAGGAATACAAAGATCAGGTCTCGTTTGACAAGGCGGGCAAATTCTGTGGTTATCACGGTGTTGGCAGCACGCAGATCAATAATCAGGAAACTAGAGGTAGGCAAACCATTGATTCATGCCTATATCTACTTACATTATCATAGACAAGAAGGAGACTTTCTCCATGCGGTATGATACTCGCATCGACCAGACTCATGATTGTGATGATGATATCAACTCCAACTTCACCTCCACAGACTATGTCTGGGACAGGACAAGCCATCTTACAAACTTCCGCCCTGTTCTCACCGAGTTCTATCAAAAGCGACTGATGCTAGCACGCAAGCTCATCCGCTTATTCGCCCTTGCTCTGGACCTACCAGAGGACTACTTTGACTCCATTATCACCACTCCCGGCGCCGACGCAGTGCACATTCACTACCCCGGCACTGACGGCAACACCGAGGACGTCGATGTCGGGATTGGCTCACATACCGATATTCAGTGCGTGACTCTGCTCTGGCAGGACATGTCTGGGGGTCTGCAGGTACTCTCGGCAGATGATGAGTGGCTCGACGCGCGCCCAATCGAGGGAACCCTCGTCATCAACATTGGCGACTTTTTGCAGAGACTCTCAAACAATCGGTTCAAGTCGACTGTTCATCGGGTGTATAACAGGCAGAAGACATCTCGTTATGCCATGCCGTTCTTCTTGGGGTTTAACCCGGACGCGGTCTGCGAAGTTCTGCCGACCTGTATTGATGAGGAGCACCCTCCTCTCTACGAGCCGATTTCATGTGGCAAGGTAAACTATGCTCATTCTCCATATAAGAAGGATAATAATACTAACTAACTATAGTGGCGTGATTCTCGTCTGAAGTTGGCAGAAACCCCGGATATAAAGGCAGTATAACAAACAGAAGCTAATGGGAGACATTTCGAAGGGTTATATCTGTATACAATCATATTGAAGCTATGTTATCAAGTAATAAGCTAAAACGTATTTCTCAAATTCTTTGAGGAAGTGTAACCCCAAGAATGTCATAAATGGCCTGAATATATGCAGCTGGGGAAGGATGTGCTGTGTTTAGCATTCTGTTCATCGTGTACGCAATTGTGAGCCTCCTATCACAATCCACAACCACCATCGATCCACCCCATCCACTACCCCACCCAACCTTGCCATCCGGCAGTTGATCTTCAACGGTCCCAGACCCAGGCCCGGTGAGATAAATCCCAAGTCCGCGCCTCCCGCTCCCCCCCGTAACTAGATCCGTTCCCTTGGCATGTTCTGCAAGGGCCAAGTCCACCGTCTCAGAGGAGAGTAGGCGATGCGTACCTCCCGCGCAGGTACCGCCGAGCGAGTAGCAGGAGAGAATCTTGGCTAGTGTCCTGGCGTTTGTGTGGCCGTTGACTGAGGCTAGCACACTGGATCGCCACAGCGCCGTGTTGGCGTCCTCGGCTAGGAGTGAGGGGTTGCAGAGCGTTCGCGCGAGGATGGAGTCTGGGTCGTATCCAACCTGTTGGCCAAGAAGTTCCTGGATCGAGGGTCCCGGTGGAGGCACAACGGGAGCCACGCGGTGATAGTCTTCCTCGCGACAGCCAAGCTGGAAGTCCGTCCCGACACCCAACGGTCGACAAATCTCCTCCCTGATGAACTCGTCAATAGACATTCCCGTCTTCCTTCGCACCAGCTCCCCCACGAGGAATCCCTGCGTCAGACCATGGTAGCCCATCTTAGTTCCGGGAGTCCACATGGTTTTCTGGCGAGCCAACTTGTCAGTTGCCTCCCTGGTATCACAGATGTCCTCCAGTGTCATGTCGTCCTGCCACGCGCTGAGACCTGCTGTATGGGCTAGCACCTGGCCAACCGTGACCTCGGACTTCCCATTCGCTGCAAACTCAGGCCAGTGCTGGGAAACCTTGTCCTCGGGGCGGAGCACTCCACGCGAGATCAGCATCAGAGCCGCCAGATTGGTGACTAGCTTCGTGGTCGAGAAAACGTTCACCAGTGTATCCTTGCCCCATGGCTTCTTGGTTGATGCATCGGCGAACCCCCCCAGATGTCTACAACGTCCTCACCGTCGATATTGACGCAAAGACTGGCACCGATATCTTGCCCGGAGGCGAAAGACTCTTGCATCATATCGCGGAGTTTGGAAAATCGGGCATCACAGTACCCTTGAACCTGAGCCATCTTTAGAAATGAGATATTTGATGCTGAGGGTTGTTTAGCTGTAAATAGTGGTCTTGTGTTGAAATGTTTGTATTTCAAAGTGCTACTAGCAGCTAAAGACGCTTTCCCCTCACCCGGAGAATCGGATGACTGATCGGAGTTATTATTAGCTCATGAGCCGAGTATGCAATTTCCTCATGGTGGAGAACACGGTGGGTCTACGGCGTGTACGAAGCGGTTATAAAATGCGCTATAGCCAGCAGCATAGCAATATATTATATATTCTTAGCTAGTACCTTACTTTATCTGATCTGCCAGCTTAGCTACTAGCTGGCATGTAGGGATATTAGCTATAATGTTTAGAACACTAACTCCTACGATCGCTGAACTAGTAATGATAATACGACTGACTTACTAGTTATAGTATGCTCTAGTGTTATGTAAAGACTCCCTTGCAGTGTCTTGCCTTTAAAGTTTGTTTAATATATTAAGCTTTTTAACAATGCTGATTAAGCAGAGCGAGATGGTAGCTGCTCTGTCCCTGAATCATGACATGTGGTCCTATCCCTTGCCTAGTGAGCTTTGGGATCCATTCAGACAATGGGTCTTCTTATTACAACGGCGGTGAACATGACAGCAATAAAGCTCAATATTGTCTCTTGTGATATGTATAAGTAGTGCCCCAACAAAGCAATCCACCCAGCCTGCATCCCTCTCCTTATCCATTACTCAACTCCTCTAGATACTTCTTTCTTCCACAACCAAAATGCAACTCCTTGGACTTCTTGTTGTCTGTCTTCCTGCCGTATCGGCCCAAGCTTTCTGGTGGACAAACAGCGGTTGGTCCAAGCCCGCCGATTTCAACAGCAAGGCCTGCGCAAGCAATCCCAATACACACTACTTCTGCGTACGTGGCATCACTGACATTAACGAAGGTGGCTAACTGGCAGCAAGGGTGTTATTTCTGGTACACTGGGCGAGAATGCTTACCCAGACCAATTCCCTATCAGACGTGATACTTGCACTTTGGCCGACACTCTGGGACGAGGATGTAACTGGCAGGGTGCTGTAGGAACTGTAAGTTGCCAGATGGAACTAGGAGACAATGATTACTAATTATTGAATAGGTTATCTGTGTTAGTAACTGGCCTTCTAAGGAGATGAAGTATCATACTGATAGACTTTTAGTGTTGAATGGATTTCCTGTATGCACCTACAGGGTAGACTCTACCGCCACTGGGTGTAGGCCAGCACGATACACTAATTGTGTTATCATACACCTTACTAATTTGGCATTGCAGAATCTCGACAGAAGCTGTTCACATTTTCGGATAGACTTGGGATCTACAGACACAGCCACTACAGGAAAAGAAGGTGTATTTTCTCCCTGGCAGGTTCTTTTTTGTCAGAAAGCCACGATTGACGAGCTGCTGTTGCATATGGAGTACTCTTGTTTGCTTTCGCTTTGTGCCGTATATAAATACACATATATCTAAATTCGGGAATTCAGACATAGCTTTTTACAACACTGAATAGCATCAATACTTACAAGATCCGCACTCTTTTTATAGTAAATGGTATGGCATGGCCAGTTACCCGAACCCCCAGCTGCACCCGTTACTATAGATTCTGCCGTGTGCCTGGATATCTGCTCCTTGGGAGATCAGGATTATTGCAAAATCGACTAGACTGAACGGAAAGAAATCTACTGCTCGAAAAAAACATCTAAAACAACCGGGACAACATTTCATGCGCCCCTTGCGCGTAGAAACTGGACAAGAGCTCCATCACCTCGCGACTCTGCGGCTTCAAGAGCGCTGCCGTCATCCAACGCAGAGACATCAGCACCTCGTTCTATCAGTAGTTCTACTGTTGGCACAGAGCCTTTATGTAAAGCTGCTTGTAGAGCATTACCATACTCCCCCCCTTGAGTATTGATATCGACTCCCTTGTCGAGTAATAGCTTTACGAAATCCTCACAACCTTGATAAGCAGCAGCCTGTAAAGCACTACCAAGAAATCCACCCTCTGCATGGATGTTGGCACCTTCGGCTATAAGGAGTTCAGCTATGTGAGCTTTGCCTTCAGCCAAGGCTGCCTGGAGTGCATTGCTGTAGTAGCCTCCTTGGGTATTGACCTGAGCACCCTTGCTAAGCAGCAATGTCACAAGTTCTTCCTGGCCTTTGTAGGCAGCAGCCTGGAGAGCATTGCCGTAGAAGCCTCCTTGGAGGTTGACATCTGCCCCGGCGTCAAGAAGTAGCTTTGCTATTTCTTCATGGCCTTCAAGGATAGCTGCTTGCAGAGCGTTACCGTCATCTCCACCTTGAGCATTGACATAAGCACCCTTGCTAAGCAGTAATTCCACCAGTTGTTTGTGTCCTTTGAAGGCAGCAGCTTGGAGAGGATTGCCGTGGTGACCACCTTGGATGTTGACATCAGCACCTTGGTCAATGAATAGCGTGGCCAGTTCTATATGACCCCCAGCTGCGGCTGCTTGGAGCATATTCCCATAGACCCCGCCCTGTACGCCAACATCTGCTCCCTGGGAGATCAGGAATGTTACAAGTTGCTCGTGGCCTCCATAACAAGCCGCTTGCAGAGGGCTACCATATTCGCCACCCTGTATATTTACGTTGGCTCCGTTCTCGATCAGAATCTTCACCAGATGATCCTGGCCTTTGTATGATGCCATTTGCAGGGCACTACCGTACTCTCCACCCTGTGGACTGGCGCCATTTTCAATAAGAAGCCGAGCCACAGGCATATGGTTTCCTTCCAATGCAGCATATAAAGTATGGATGTATCTTCCACCTTGCGCATTCACATTCGCGCCAGCATCGATTAATGCTTGCACCAAGTGCTTATGACCTCCATAGCAAGCAGCCTGAAGAGCATTGCCGTATTCCCCGCCTTGAGCATTAACGTCAGCACCATGAGCCAGCAGCAACTCTACTACTTGCCCATGTCCCTTGAGGGAAGCTACTTCAAGAGGGCTGTCGCCGCGATAACCACAACGAACGCTGAGGTCTGCACCATGATCTATCAGAAGCTGCGCCAGGCTCTGGTTGCCACACTTGGAGGCTGCATACAAAGCGGTGCCATAAGTCTCGTCTTTAATGTTGATATCGGCACCATTCTCGAGCAGAAACCTTGCCATCTGCTCATATCCTGCGCAGCATGCCGCCACCAAGGCCGGACATTTATTGTTTTGCAAATTGACATCGGCGCCATTTTCGATAAGCAGCTTTGCGATGTCCAGCCCATCTCTGCACGAAGCTGCCTGGAGAGCACTGCCAAAATATCCGCAACTGGCATGGACATTGGCGCCGTTTTTAAGGAATAGCTCTACCATCTCCTTTCGGCCATGCCATGCTGCTGCTTGAAGAAAACTGCCAAAGTGCCCAGCGTCTGCATTAATATCGGCGCCTTTATCAATCAGTAGCTTTGCAATCCTTTCGCCCCCATTTTCCGAAGCTATTGCGAGAGCCTCGACAAAGTCCTGAGGCGGTGATATAGTGCTGTTGCCGAGATTGAGAACCAGCTTTGCTAGCTCTATTGTCTCATCAGTTTCGGATATAGCATGCGCCATTGAAGCAAGTGTATCACCCCAATCCTTGCCTGGCAGATCAAGGCTAGCACCATGATCTACAAGCAGTTTTACAATTTCCGTACGACATGCCGACAAGGCGGCTTGCAGAGCCTTGCCAACCCTTTGTGCATCATTTCCACCGCCATTCGCAAGTAACATTCTTACTACTGAATCGTGGCCACGGCCCGAAGCCAATGTAAGAGCATCGCCGTACTTGCCGCCACTTGCCGTGATATCAGCGCCACGATTTATCAGCAACTCTACCACATTTTCGCGGCCGGCGGCCGATGCTGCCTGCAGAGCGCTGCCATCCTCTCCGCCTTGAGCATTGATCTTAGCTCCTCGATCCAGCAGCAACTCAACTAAAGTCGTATCATCCCTGGCATACCAACTGAAGAGACAGCAAGCTGCTTGAAGAGCACTACCGTGCCGCCCGCCTTCGGTATTAACATCAGCGCCATGGTCGATCAATAGCTCTGCGAGCTGTCTGTGGCCCCTAGACGAGGCTGCTTGCAAAGGGTTTCCGTAGATACCACCTTTCAGGTTGGTATCTGCGCCTCTATCAATCAGCAATCGAACTATGGGTTCATAGCCTGAAAATGATGCAGCTTGCAATGGGCTACCATGGTCTCCGCCTTGAGCATTGATATCAGCGCCGTTTTCAAGTAGTAGATGCACTACCTGTAAATGGCCTTCGAATGAAGCAGCGTGAAGAAGACTGCCATAGCGTGCATCAACTGTATTGACGTTGGCCCCTCGCTCGATCAGTAGCTTCACAATTCTCTTGCTTCCCTTTCGTGAAGCAGCCACAATGGCTCTTTCGAGGTCCTCGGGTATCATCGCAAGATCGCCCATGCTAAGCAGCAGCTCTGCTAGCTCTACTGTATCGTCATCTTCCTGGCCTGCTCCCGTGAGAGCGGCAAGTGCGTTACTGAAGCCACCATTTTGCGTCCTTGGCTTAGCTCCGCGAGCAATGAGAAGCTTCGCTACCCCTATCTTACGGGCAGAGAGGGCCTCTTCCAAGAGACTGCCCGCATACGTTACTCGTGTATTGGCGTTGGCGCCACTGTCGAGCAAAAACTCCACCATTTTCTCATCGCCTTTCCCTGCCGCCTCTCGTAAGGCGGTATCGCCGTGTGTAGTTTGGTGGTCTGCATCTGCGCCGTTGCAGAGCAGCAGCTTCACTATGGCAAAATGGCCGTGTCCTGCTGCCAGAAGGAATGCTGGCTGTATCTGACCCTTAACACTAATGTTGTCTTTGCCCATGTTCAGGATCCTCTGGACCACGCTGAGCTGTCCATGTTTAGCTGCCCAGGCTAGAGCCGAGCCGCCTGAATACTGTATGTTGTGACGATAAAGGGAGAAGTTGAATAGCCTGTACAGATGGCGATTTGTTTGCACAAAGGCGTTCATCTCCTTTTGTGATGGAATTTGCGCAAAAATCTCGCAGAGGATTTCATCTGGCAAATCGGGTAAACCCACCATCTTAGCGGTATTTGTCGGGGGGACTTTTAGGTTTAAAGGCGAGGGTTTTCAAAGATATACTGTCTGGTAGAACGGTAGTAAGCAAAGCTTAGTAAAAGTAAAATAATAAAATACTCAAAAAGAGGCTTATGGTAAAGTAATCAAGTAACTCTTACACTCTTAAGAATGTTAAGTAACTCGCCCTAAGTTAATTACTGGTCGAGCGTTGGGCTGCTAATACGGGGTAAAAAGGACATAATAAGGTTTGCTCCAGTAACACTAATGAGGCATTGCAAATTAAAACAAGACACAGTACTAATTCCGCGCGCGGAGCCACAGGCCAAGTGGAGTTTATGGATCCAACACTAACCCCTTCAAGCTAAAATAAACGAGTAATTAGAATAAGCCAGGGAACCTGAAACTCTAGACAGCACAGCCCTTCTAATTATGCTCAGTCGATGTTGTTTTTAAAGATAAACAACCTGCAATTGAGAGTCTTGTCGTGCCTATGTCTTTCCGCCAAAGTCCCTAAGTCATCTTATCTCCTACAAGTAATTTTTCTCACGGCGTATTTCCCTTCTCATCATCGCCACAAGTCGGGGCTTTTCGGTTGCTCTTATAAGCTTTTACGGAAAATCTCCTTCTACCGTTTCACCAAGGCAACGACACCATCCCTGATCTGCACAAATGGAAGTTCCTAGGCGATCGAGCCGTCTCACTAGAGTATCCAAACCCTCCATTAAAGCTTCGAGCGACTCTGAGGTCTCTATTCCGAGTCGAGTTAAACGAGCTCGGCCAGCCTCAATCTCATGCTCGATCTCAAAGCGCCACGAGCGGCAACCACACAGGAGCCAAGCTGGGCTCAAGAAATATGCCCACCTTCCCCTACTCCGTGACACTCTTGTTCCCAATCTCATCTGTGTTTTTGTCGGCATGAATCCCGGGGTTCAGACTGCCACAGTCGGCCATGCTTACGCTCATCCCTCCAACCACTTCTGGCGGCTACTACACAAGTCTGGCTGCACAGACCGACGTTGCCTGCCTGAAGAGGATGGCGACCTACCTCGTCTTTACGCGATGGGCAACACCAACCTCGTCGGTAGGCCTAGCAAAACTACCAGCGAGCTCTCCAAGCAGGAGATGGCCGAAGGGACGCCCATACTGGAGGACAAGATAAGGACGTACAAGCCTGAAGCTGTTTGCTTTGTCGGCAAAGGAATATGGGAAGCTGTGTGGAGGTGGAGGTACGGACGGGATCCCACGAAGCAGGAGTTTAGATATGGATGGCAGGATGAGACTGAGAATCTAGGCAGAAGCAAGGCCGGTGTTCAAGAACAGGGTAATTGCGGAGGAGTTTGGGATGGAGCAAAGGTATTTGTGGCAACAAGTACCAGCGGATTAGCGGCTCACTTATCCATGCAAGAAAAAGAAGCTATCTGGAATGACCTCGGAGTCTGGGTCAAGAAGAGGAGAGCAGAGAGGATAGGAGCAGTAGCGATGCCTACGGAGTAGAGAAGTAGAATCCTTGTATTAAGTAGCTAATTCTAAGGAGTAAGCTCATCGGTATTACGACGAGCCAAACTGCAACCAAAAAGCCCAAACTGGCTTAAACTCGTTGTGTGCAAAGTCGTCTGGCTTCCCACAAGAAGTTGAGAGATGCCATCGCTAGCAATATCGCTAAGACTGGATAACGTTGCCAGGCTGTCGATAACAAGACATTCTTCACCGCCCTGCCTAGTAACAAAGGAAGCGACGGGAAGAAGATCAAGGGCCGCCTACCTCCAGGTTCCCGTGATATGGGTAGCAAGAACGCAGAACACATAAGATAGAGGTAAGGAGAAGCATGAAGTGGCTAAGATATACGTTCTGGCCTAAAGAGAGGTATACCATTGACGCCTCAGTAGAGAATGCCAAGGGCAATCTCGATGGCCAAAAGGAGCGGATATAAAGCTGAACTCTCTAGTAATTTGGCTATCTGAACGAGTTATATAAGATAGGTTTTAAGGTCTTAGCTACCAAAGTGCTAATTTCCTCCTGCATGTTGTTTATCCGCTAAGCCTCGTTAGCGAGGCATGGCTACTAATCAAAGCGACCATAACGGTGTAAGATAATTGAAACGACTGAAAATCAATCAAACTCCCCGCCGTCAGCCCCCCATTGTATATGGTGAACAGTAAAGTCAAACCGCGTTGGCGCGTAGATGTCACGCATCTGCGTAATGCGTTCCTCTCCCCATCTCTCTGTATCAAGGAAGACGCTGACCGTTTTGAGAAAGGGCATCATGGGATCAGCCTGAGCCGGAAAGTCCCTGATTGCTTCGTTCGTTGTGTCAACACTAGCGACCCCGTATCCATCCTCTCTGATTCCAAGGTGCATAAGCGATTGGGGCAGCGCCTCAGCCAATCTTTCTGAGGAGATCTTGTCACTCCCAAGGAGCAAAGTCAGGCTGATTTCTAGATTCACTAGGTGCTCAAACGCAGCCAGGGAACCAAGAGGGCAGGTGAAAAAAGAAGACCATGGAACCTCCAGCAACGGATCATTAATATGACATAGAATCCGAAGACTCTCAAGTGAGGACAGGCATGTTGCCAGGGAAGCCTGTAGACTGGTGCCATGAAAACCTGGTGCTGCAGTATCATCGAGACAACTCATATCGCGGTCGAACTCAATGTCGAGAATCTTTAATGCTGGAGTAAAAGTAAGAATCCGAGCCAGTGTCCTATCATTAATAGAAGAGTGACGTAGTTTTAGAACCTCGAGACGACTAGATTGAGCTACTTCTTGGATCCGGTCAAATATGTCATGCTGAGTTGTTCCTGGCTGGTCAACTTTCAATGCCGCAGATTCTATTGCAGGGAGAAACATTGCCGGCATAACAGTTGGAAGCTCAGATCTTCTCAAAAAGCAATGGGGACCTGGGAACGCCTCTGAAGGCCAAGAAAGATCCTTCAAGTGCAGAAATCTGTTGATAGGCAACCCTTCAGGCGCAAGCACTGACTGTTCGAATAGCTGACTGATCCGGCTTTGCTCGTCTGTGAGATAGGCGCAGTCATCGTCATGCCGAAAGAAGACGTCTAGAGTCAGCGACCGCACTTCGCGAAGCTGTGACAAAATCGTCGCTATAATAGTCTCTAAACTTCCTTCACGAAGCTCGTCTATCCACCCGTCGATGTCCGGGATGCTCGTGTCATCGAGCAGTGAGCGTAGAAGTGTGAGCTCGGCAGAAGAGAATACATTCCCGACACGAGGCTTTGGCCCAAACCCCGTCTCATTGACAGCGAACTTTTGAACCCAGCCAGAGATTTGAGGGCGACGCAGAATCTTTGAAAGCAACTGGTGGATCGGCTTCGAAGTTGCTTTTTGCGAGTGGAAATATGTCCAGCGTATATCACGATATAGTTCGGGTTCGAACTTAGCATGGCATGACTTGCTAGTAGCACAGAGTTCGAGAATATGGCTTAAATGCAAGTACGCCGCGATTGAGCGGCATAGCTCAGGTGACAGGTTCGCCAAATAAGACATCATATGCGGCACGGCGTTTTCAGCTCTGTCTAACCAGAAAAGAAATGGCTGAGACTGGTGGCAGGAGGAGTCAGGTTCAGCCTTTGTAGTAGGTACAGAGGTGCAGTATCTTCAACGGACTACAGTATTAGCTCATCTTTTAAGGTTGTCTACCAGACTAATATACAAATAGGCTATGCCGTACTAAGAAGCTACTTAACATAGCCGCCCCAACTACCGGCAAGTCAAGGTGTGGGCTGATGGTCATGCCCAGTACGGAGTTGATCGCCACCTAAAACTCAGCCCTCGCTTAATTATACCTAGAATAGTTAGTTAGCCTGCAGGTCCCTGCTCTAATAGAGGAATAGCTTTAGAGTGCAATGCTGAATACAGTATTTAGCTGGCGTAATTCCTCCATGTGATATGGAGCCAACTTACCGCCTCTTTGAATGAATTAAAGTTTTATAATTGCTATTGCTACTACCAGCGTTTAATATCATAACCTTGCTATGCATACACCTCGTCACTCAATGCGCCTCGCAGAAAAGTCTGCGGCTCCATCATCCACAAATATACCACTTACAGCTTCACGGATTCGACGGAAGCCGCGGCAATTGTTAGGCCCATCTTCAAAACTGGGCAAGGATACTCGGCAATCATGGGAGCAGAAGCACCACGAAAAGGAGGAGCTGGCTTCTCAGCCCTCAATCACACGGGCCACTCGAAACATAGGGTGGAGTTTATTACAACGGCTGGTCGCTAATCAAGTCGATGCAACGGTTCTATCGCCAATATCAGTCATCATAGCCCTTGCTATGCTAGCTGGGGCAGCAGACTCTCATCGACAATCGCAATTTCATCAGAAGCTGTGTGTTACTGAATCCTTGGAGGCACATGTCTCGACTCTATACACAAGCCTGACGCCTCTGGCTCGACAAGACCTCATATCACTAGCCAACGCCGTCTTTGTTGACCAGTCCGTTGAACTTGCTCCTATATACCAGAAGTATCTGGAGTCATTCCAAGCACATTCGCAGCATTTCCTATCCCTTCCAGATTCGGCAAAGGATATCAACTCTTGGATATCACAAAACACGCTAGGCCAAATCAATGACTTACTCAGCTCCAGGGCCTTGCGCAACTCCCATGTCGTTCTTGTCAATGCTACAGCCTTCAGAGGCACATGGAAGACCAAATTTGATCCGGCGAATACAGTTCTAAGATACTCCTTTTGCCTAGAGAATGGGATCATTCGGGAAACAGAGATGATGTTTCTTCATAATACGTATGTTGAAATAGCATCCAGCAGTGACTACACAGCTGTTCGGCTTCCGTATTCCACAGGATTAGACTCCTCACCGGCAGCCTTGGTCGCATGGCTGCCTAATCCTGGAGTCACGGTTAGATCCCTTCTCGAGGGATTTTCTATGGAGCAGCTGGGAGGTCTCGCGTTCCGCCGTAGTAAATTTAGTAAATTCGGATTTCCAAAGTTTAAGAGCAAAAGCAAGATGTCGCTGCTTAACGAGCTAGAAAAACTTGGATTTACGATCAAGGGCAACTATCCTGCAATGGGGTCGGGGCCCGCTGAGGTCACAGCCATGATTCATGAAACTTTTATCAAAGTTGATGAGGAGGGAGCCGAAGCGGCAGCGGCAACTGCCATCTTAGTTTCGCGGAAAAGTCTGAAAGTGACCAAGGAGGATATCCTAGTATTGAACAGGCCGTTCTTGTATATGATTGAGGCTGGGGAAGATCGGCATACAGTTATGTGCGGTGTGTTCTCAGTCCCTGAATGAGGAGAGAGTGTGATTATCTCCGAGGTGGGTTAGTTCATATAGCCTAGCGGAGAGCCAAGATGGTATTGTAAACAAGAGAGCCTCACTTAACCTTATTGGCAGTAGTCATCCCCATTTAACTGTAATGACACTAGGGCCAATAGACTTTTAGACACCCTAACTTAGCTAGTCCAGGCATCTATCTGTGTATTCATTAATAGATACATACTGATGAAAGGTTTTATAGGGTAGCCCTGATCGGTCTAGGCTCCCTGACAAGGATCAGGTGCTCGATATGTATATAAGGAGCCCCACTCCCCCCATCCTATCATAGAAAAAAGGCTCATCTAACTCTCTTTTATGTGGCGCTCTGCTGTGCGTGACATTTTAGTGTTCATGAAGCGCTTTAGTTCATGTTATCCATTTCAAGTCGACGCAGCCGATGCTCACAGCACAGACATGGACAAAGGCTCCGATCAGGATCAGGACCAAACTTATGAGTTCGCCAAGGTCTTGGAAGACGAATCCGTGACTGAGATTTATCATTCATTCACCGAGGCTCTCACGGGCACAAATCACAGGGACCATGTGTCTGCATTTCCTGTTTTGGGCGACCAAACTTGTTATGAAATGCTAGCGATCCTCCTCCTAGAGTACCTCAATACCTGCCCCCCCTTTGAGATGGGGCTTGACTACCGCACCAGTTCTGATAGAGATTACCGACCGTATCATGAAAACGAGGAAGAACAATATGAACAACATAGCAAGCGAAGTTATCACTATTCTCAAGTACTCGCTACCCATCCCCTGGCCAAGTATGCAGCTGAAAACCTCTCTGTACACCTTGATAAAGCAGCAGTAGCTGGCTCTATTGAAAATATCTTAGCTGCCCTGGATCGCCTCTTTGTCCCTGGCAAGTCAGCCTTGCAGAACTGGTCAATCTTCATAAGCCGGGATCTATTCCCCGCCTCTGACAGCATCTTCCACATAGCAGCTGCGGTTAGGGACGCGCCGTCGCTACCAGTATTTGTTTTGGAGCATTTTGCTGAGTTATCGCCCCATCTTCTTGATGCCCCTGACCACGATGGCCGGACGCCGCTATCCTATGCAGCAGAAGGTGGTCAGGCTGATATTACAAGATTTCTCCTGGATAAAGGCGTAAACCCAAACTCTAAAGGCAAGGATGGAAGAACGTCACTCCACAGGGCGCTGTGGCATCCGCATGTTGTCAGAATTCTCGTCAATGCCGGCGCTGACCCTCTCGCCAAGAGAGGGCCGATTCTTGAAGCATACAACTTTAACGGGTGGCTAGGACCAGAAGTAGATGACGACCCATGGCGTGAATCGGTTCTAGGTGTTGCATTCTCACAACACTCGGACGACGATGTGAGAGAGATATTTATACCCTTTATCCCTCCAGGATCTATTAATCTATTTTTTCACCAATCCCTATCTTTCCTATACGCAAAAACAGCCACCGTCGAAGCGTTCCTCAACACAGGAAAGGTAGATGTGAACTCTCTTTGGCAGGGGGAGACGGGGCTGTACCGAGCTTCTAGATGCTGGATGTCCGAGATAGTCGAACTCCTTATTGATCGTGGTGCCGATCCGAACAAGAGATGCTCGCCATGTTGGCCCAGTCATGAGATTACGGACTGCGAGAGGGGCCCAACTCCTTTGCATGGCGTTGCAAATCTTGGCCGAATGGAATGTCCTGGGACCCTAAACCCGAAGCGAGTTGCTCAGGCTTTAATCTCCGCGGGCGCCGATGTAAATGCTTTTGCAGCCGAGTATGATAACGCCCAGGATATGACACCTTTACATGTAGTTGTTAAGGGAACAGAGCCTGCGGAGATGAGAGATGACATTGCGCGTGCACAGCTGTCTATTGCTGAAGTTCTTTTGTCGAATGGAGCCGATCCCAATGCACAGACTGTGCCAGATGGAAACTCACCCGCACATCTTGCAAGCCCTGTCAATCTCTCCCTCTTTGATATGCTTGACCGTTACGGAGCTGACATTAACGCACTCAATGCAAATGGGAGAACACCTCTGATGGAGCTTTTATCCCGTGTCAGCTGCAGAGACCACAGAGTCGAAGTATTGCCGCTTCAGCAAAAACATATCATCCAGGGTATAAACAAGCTTCTGGAGCTAGGCGCCAGACCGGATGTTATCGACGATGGCGGAAAGACTATCTTTCACTATATTTTCAAGAGTCTGAGGCACCTCTGCACTTCTGAGTGCTTGCCTCTAGCAAGGAAGCTGTTGCAAGCTGGTATGGACATCAATCAGAAAGACACAAGCGGCCGGCCACCCATTTTGCTGTGCAAGTCGTGGCAATATCTCGCCTACTCGTCTGATTCAAAGAAGGGCAGGACTTTCTACAGAATCCTCGAGCTGTTCCACAGCTTCGGAATGGATTTCAATTCTAAGGACGCTCAAGGTCGGACTGTCCTGTGGAACATCGTTGAGAACACTGATATCTCTAACGTCTTTGTG
Organism: Fusarium anthophilum; assembly: GCA_013364935.1. Taxonomy (NCBI): domain Eukaryota; kingdom Fungi; phylum Ascomycota; class Sordariomycetes; order Hypocreales; family Nectriaceae; genus Fusarium; species Fusarium anthophilum. Next base: position 113,973 of record JABEVY010000137.1, read on the forward strand.
ACCATCTCCAAGCTCGTCCGTCTCGGCGCAAACCCCAGGGAGCGGACCCGCAGTGGCTCAACACTGCTGCATGCTATAGCCAAAGCGCGCTGCAATTTACCCAGTCCCTCAATAGGTCTAAGCTTGGGTGCGGACGCAGCTGCGGTCGACGTAGAGGGGAACACTCCCATTCATGCATTATTTCAGGGGTCGGCCAGGCGCTCTCTTCGCTCGCTCCAGGAACTTTCCCAAACCTTGGTCAGCATTGGGGTCCCACCTCTAAATAAGAACGCTAAAGGGCAAACTGTCCTACACCTCTCAAGGTGCGAGGATGATCTCAAAGCTATCCTCACAGCGCCATGTTTCGAGGGTTTGAACCTTGATGAACAGGATGCGAGTGGCTTCACGCCACTACATTATGCTGCAAAATGTTTTGACAACAGCGCCAAGCCTCTGATACAGTCTGGTGCAGATCCCACAGTTCTTTCGCCCAGCGGTCTTTCAGGACTTCACCTTGCGGCCCAGGGAGGCAATGCCAACTGTGTTCTCTTGCTTTTAGCCGCATTCCGAAAGCGCCGTGTACTCAAGCAGTATGCAAACATGCTAGGTAACGGCTGCACGCCACTACACTATGCTTGCCGCTCAGGCAATTTAGCTACCATCTGGGCTTTGTTGCGCAACGGTGCCGATCCTTGCATCAAGGACGACGTAGGACTGACGCCGCTGCACACTTTGGCCGAAGGTGGTATTCGAGGGCATACTCAGTCCTCCCCGCCGCCCGGAGACCATACTATCGATATAGTCGGCCTGCTGCTGAGGGCTGGTGCTGATGTCGCGGCCAGGGCCACAAGTAGTGGAGGAAATGGACATGAAGGGGCGGAGAGTGTTACGCCCTTGGATGTAGCAGTAGGACGCCAGGCCTGGGTTTTGGCCCGTGAGCTGTTAGCAAGGGGAGCAAAACCACACGAGTCTTACAACCTACCCCGGGAATTTGTCTTGGCGACAGATAAGAACGAAGCTGCGGAGGAAGCCCGAAGAGTTCAGCAATTATTACCCCAGACCGAAAGCTCCGCGGTCGCAAGTCCGTGTTGGAGAGGTCGTTGGGCCGCGGACAGGACAGTGTCTTGGGAAGCAGGGACCCGTTTCGTCACTGGAGGCCAAATGATTCTGGATGAGATAGCTATGACCGAGGATGGGGATGGTGAATTCATTGGCTTTAGCATGCTCACTGCTGCGCTGCAGGACGGTGATTACGACAGCATCAAAGAGTATGCCCAGCTAGGAGGGAATCTTTTCCTCCGTGGGACTGGAGACCTCCACTTCGTTGATCTTCTGGTGGAATGGGGGTGCTTAGAATTACTGCATTGCTTAGCCCCGGATTTGATGAAGGTCCAAGATAAGGCTATTTATGACACGCTCCTTGGCCGGGCATGTCTGCACCAAGAACCCTCTTTACACATAATTGAGGTCCTTGTAGAAGGGCTAGGTGTTAACATCAACAGTAGGTATAACCTACCTCGCTCTAAGCGCTACGAAGTTCACTGGGGAACAGCTCTTCATTTCCTCGCTGACGGTAAAGGCGCCTGGCGGGCTGAGGGCCTGCGATATCTTCTTACCAAGGGAGCGGATGGTAAAGCACGAGACGAAGCAGGAATGACACCACTAATTGTATGTCGTGGAGAAGAGGCGGCGCGTGTTCTGAGACAATGGGACCGATCTAAACGTAACTAACTGACCTATAACGCTAGAAGTACAGCCTGATATTAATATTATTTACTTATTATTAAAGCATAGGTATAACAGTTAGGTCTATCTATATTAAACTAAGCTATGCTTAAGTTTATTATTAGTAAATTGTATAAAGTATATACTAAGTATT